>JAWZYT010004151.1:37500-77500 GCA_034508575.1 Petrolisthes manimaculis
GTTCATTAATTTTATTAGACTACGTGATGTATGAATGTATGTACAGTTGCCAAAAAAATGTATTGCGACAAATCTTGATAGAACTTTAACCATAGTAATATCAACAACTATTTGTAGGGACTATAAGCATGTATAACAGAAGGATATATACATATCCTCCTGTAATACATACTTATTTATAATCCCCACAAACAACTATGGACATTAATATATTTAATATTGTATCAATAGTTGTCGCAATACCTTTTTTTGGCAACTGTATCTTATAACAATTATTATGCTGAAATATATATGCATATTTACTATCAATGACTATATATCATACTTGAATGTACTACACACCAGAAATAATTGTTTCCAGTGTACTGTACACAAATGTAGTACCCACAAGTGTCATACATCCATCTGTGTGTAAGGTTTGAACAGCACTAACAGATTCCTCTCGGCTGTCACCCAGCTGAGAGAGATGGTTAACGACCGTTGGGCCTGCCTGAACGCGTCGTACCTAGACGCTCGTGTGGAAGCTCCCATTGCCACCAGTAGCCAGTGACGACGCACGCGTTAATAACGACGCGCGCGTCCTTGCTGGCTTGGACGTCTGCTCCGCGTTCGACTCGCGTGCAACGCGTCGTGTGAAAGGTTCCATTTAACTCCATTGAATGTTAAAACGTCGCGTTCCCGAACGCGCGTTCGGAAACGCTCGTGTGAAAGCAGCCTAAGAGCGTCTGGTTTCTGGCATATTTAGGAGGATTCAGTAGACTTCCAATTGGCCAACAAGACAGTCTCCTTAATTAAGTGTGAAAAAAAAATGTATCGTCTGAGTATACCACAGTTGTTGTTGGTGGTGTGATAATGATTCCTCCAAGCTGTACCATACAACAGGTTTCTCCGTTGTAGGTGGTGTGTTGTGGTGCAGTCTGGAGGAAACTGTTGTCTCCAATGTTCACAGTTATTATATCACGAGCACCAGGAGTGAATCTGTATACACTAGTTATCCCTCAAACCACTAGCATTTTTTGTGTTTAGTTTTGTGTTTAGAGAGAGAGAGAGAGAAAGAGAGAGAGGAGGGGAGGGGGGAATGTGTGTGTGTGTGTTTTTCGAGGCGAGGCAGGGAGTAAGGTGAGGTGGGAGAGCAAAAAGTGAAAGGTGTATAGACGAATGAACGAATTGAAAGTGTCCCCCTCTCTCCCCCCCTACTAAAACAGTAGGAAAATTATATTACTCAGTGTGTCACCAGCCATCTGTTGTGTTGGTAGTGGTGTTGCTTGTTGTCATTGTCACCCCTTCCCTTCCCTTCCCCTCCTTGCCTTTCCCACCTGTGTGTCATAGTGGTGGTTGGTGTGGTAGTTGTTGTAGTTGTGGTGGTTGTTGTGGTGATGGAGGTTGTTTGCTGTATAGTTGGAATGTGATTTTGGTGGTTGGTGTGGTGATTGTGGTGGTTGGTGTGGTGGTTGGACTGTGATTGTGGTAGTTATTGGTGATTGGTGTGGTAGTTGGTGGAAGTTGCTGTTCATGATTGGCTTTAAACGAATGGTAGGTGTGGTAGCAGTGAGTGGTTGATTGTTCTCTCTGACACGTGACACCCCGAAGCATTCCAAACAGTTTTATGCCCAATGTGTAAATTTATAAACATGTATGTGAGGTGATGAGTCTACATGTGTTCGTGTTGTTGTGGTGGTGAAAATGGAAGGAAGGAAGGGTCGCAAATTGTGAAGTGGTGGAGTAGGCGAATATGATGATGAAGAAGAATGGGAAAGGAAAGAGGAGAAAAGACAGTGACAGAGAAGATGGGAGGACGGTGAGAAAACGAAATAATGGAATAGAGACAAGCGTGACAAATCGTATAGAAGCGTGTAAAGAAGATGAAATGAAGAGAAAACAAAAGTGCAAAGGAATTGAAATAGACAGAAAGCAAAAGTGTAGCAAAGTTAATGAAATGAAGGGAAAGCATAAATTTACCGAAGACAATGTGTACAGCAGACTACTTGAATGCAAAAGAGATGTGATAGAGAGGGAAAGAAACAGCAGACAAGAAGACAGGACAAAGAGGAAGCAGCAGCAGCAGAGAATAGAACTACGAAAAGGTGATTGTACAGTGAGGACACGAATGTACACCCAGAGAAAAGGAGAATGTAAACAAAACAATGTATCAAGCGAGAAAACACCCGACAACATACGAGTCGAAAAAGATACACTCCTCCTTCCTTCATTCCTCATCAGTCTCCTCGTGTCTTGTCGTCTCGTCTTCTCTCGTCTCGTGTCTTCGTCTTATCCCTCTCGTCTCGTGTCTTCGTCGCATCCCTCTCGTCGTCTCGTGTCTTCGTCTTCTCCCTCTCGTCGTCTCGTGTCTTCATCTTATTCCTCTCGTCGTCTCCTCCTCGTCGTGGTCGTTGTTGTTATTCTCTCGTTGTGTTGCCATCCGTGCCAGTGTTACAAATTCAAGACGGGAGCCTGTAAGAGTGTGGCTTCACAAGTGGATGGTTTCTCGTTGTCAAGGGTGAGTAAGTGAATGAATGAATGAATGAATGAATGGTATCTACTACTTATATTGTAGGTCAGGGTAATGATAATGTTTTTTTTTTTTTTTTTTTTTTTTTTTTTTTTTTTTTTTTTTTACAAGTTATAATTTTGGGGTGATTTTTTTTTTTTTTTTGGGGGGGGTATAGTACATTAGACTAGAGTGTTTTGATTCCTGCAATAACGGAAATCATGGTGTCATGGTCTGTTGCTTGGAATACTTTAGAGGAAACAGTTTCTCCAGATTTATACCAATAGTGAATAATTAAGGAAGGATGATTATATTGGCAAGTTGAAGGATACGTATTCCTCCACACACACACACACACACACACACACACACACACACACACACACACAAATATGTACTGTACAAAGGGAGGCTAAATCATAATTATATACTTTTATTTTCCAGTAGATTTTCTGTAGTCTGTCTATTAGTTAGTTAATTAGGTCTGTTAGTCAAGGTATACCCTGTGTTGTAGAGTCAGAAAATTGGAGATAAATGAGTCCTTCAAATATTGCCACGAAACACACACCTATAGGCAAGGAGCTTGTTTTGTGGCATGGTCAGGAGGAATTATTAGAAGCCTCCAATTTTCATACACTATCACAGGGCCCTTAAGGTATGTATGTATGTACAGTTGCCTCCATTCCCGCATTTCTCCCCTGTCGTTGCCAATGTTGGGCCAGTCAGAAATTCGAAACCCGGTTCACAAGTTAAAATATTCGAAACATTCATATATTTCACTTAAAGGATATGAATGTTTCGAAATAAAATAAATGGAAATAAAATAAATGGAAATAAAGTATATGGAAATAAAATAAATGGAAATAAAATAAATGGAAATAAAATAAATGGAAATAAAATAAATGGAAATAAAATAAATGGAAATAAAATAAATGGAAATAAAATAAATGGAAATTAAATGAATGGAAATAAAGTAAATGGAAATAAAATAAATGGAAATGAAATAACTGTTGCCAAAATCCTGTTGGGAAGTGGTCTTATCAGTCAGTCATGTCACGTCCGCCATGAGTGAGGGGGTCAAACTCAAATGTGACATCATGGGGGTTGGGTTCATTTACATATTAGGGAGTTCCCATTATATTACGAAAGGAGAGGTAAAGGTCACAACACAACGCAACACCATGCAGTTTTTTTTTTCCTGTCAAATTTTGCTCGACTAGTTTTTTTTTTTTTTTTTTTTCCCGTAATATGAATAATTCTCGAGCTTTTTAGTAGTTTTTGTATGATATCTAAATTTGTATAGGATGGATTATTGGTAACTAGTTTGTTTATGAATTTGGAGGCCTATACTGATGAATCCTTCACACTACAACACTACATTACACTACAAAACACACATCCCATAGTCTGCAAACATCATTATTAGTCATCCAGATAGTTGGCCCACATCCTGACCCTTTAGAATAGTGGATAGTAGAATACTGTATGTCCCTTAGAGTAGTGGATAGTAAAGGAGTGGATAGTAGAGTATTGTATGTCCCTTAAAGGAGTGGATAGTTAAGTACTGTATGTCCCTTAGAGTAGTGGATAATACCGTTCTGTATTGGTGAGGTTTGGGTCAACATGGAGCGGAACACATGTATAATATAGGTCATGTCCTCGTTTTAACCAGGGATGCACGGGAGGAAATAATGATGCAACGTGTCGTATTCATATGTAACCCAACTCATTCACGCTCACGGACACACCTCAATACATATACCACCCTGAAAAGTACACACACACACACACACACACACACACACACACACACACACACACACACACACACACACACACACACACACACACACACACACACACTTCATAACCTCGAGACTGACTTTGAGTGCCTCCTGTACAGTTGATCAAGTTGAAAGTGCAATAAAAATATAGTTGTATATGGCAACATCTGGCAGTTCTTTTATAGTAAGCCCTCGTATCTTTATGAATGAATCACTGAGAACCCAGACGAAATGGAAAGTGAAACATGATATGGCTGAAGTTTGAATGATGTTGAAGATGTAAAGATATAAAGCCAAAGTTTTCTTGCAGTTTCTACTTGCTCAACTGTACATACGTTTCTTCTCCCGTTTCCGTCACTGTTTCCGTCTGCCCTCAGTTCTACCTTTCTTATCCCATTTCCGTCACCGTTTCTGTCTTTATCTGCAGTTTTCCGGTACGTGGTATGTGATCCAAGGAAGTAACGTGGCTTCCCGCTGTTATTCCATCACCCTGAAGGACGATGGAGGAAGCTACTCCCTCGAGGTGAACAAACAGATCTTTTCCCTCCGGGCCTTGGGTGTCCTGCACAATCTTCACTACCAGAGTCAGGTGTTTCCCTCGTCCTCCAGCCCCTCCACCTGGCTCCTCAGGGTACCCTCACGTGAGTACTATAATAATATACCTTCCTTCTTCCCTGTCTCTTCAAAAGCTTATATATAGATGGGTTATAATAAATTAAAACTATATATACTCTTCTCAAATATATCATCACATGAAATGCTTTGATAACAGATTCCCTTCGTATAACAACACCTCTCACTTTTATCCTGTCGCATGTAACACACACACACACACACACACACACACACACACACACACACACACACACCGTTCCCATTATATACCCAAACCTAATCTTAACACTAATATATTTTGTCCTTGACCTGACATGCCTACCTGGGGGTGCCGTAAACAGACGTGTATAGTGACGTGGGGTACCAAGTGGTGGGAACAGACTACACCACCTGGGCCGTCCTCTACTCCTGTACAGCCACACTCTTCGGTCGTCTGGAGTCTGGTCTTGTCCTCTCACGTACCAACACACTCCCTCTACAACGCCTTCTGCTGATCAGGGACACACTTCAGGTTAGTTAGCCCCCACCCCAACCCACCGACCCCCACTCCACCCCCATCCCTATAATTATATGTGTGTCTTGTTGTTGTTGCTGTTGTTGTTATATTTGTTTTTGTGTTTGTTGTTGTTGTAGGTTAGTGTGGAATATTGTATACTATATTATGTGTCTACAGTTTTACCCACTTATAGATTCAGTAAAAAAAAAATTGGGGATATCATACATGTGAGTATAAATTCAGATATAAATTATGTCTTTATTATCAGTCTTAAATTCATATACCCATAGATTATAGTCATGCTTTTATCATTATGGTCATACAGTCTTCTAATTGTGTCATACTTTCATAATTCGTCTGTGTTCAAAGTGTGTAGTGTTTGATCATCCCACTCACTCACTCACTCACTCACTCACTCACTGGGCTGTTCGAATACTCAGAGAAAAACCTGACCTGGCAGATTTCATAAACTTACCAACACACACACATACACACACACCACAACCACAACAAAGCCTTCTCACCCCAAACACATACAAACATCTGCTTGCTTACATCCCACTATATATACGTACTATACAGAGCGTTGGTGTGGACCTCGAAGACCTGTCCACCGTGCAACAAGGCGACTGTAACCCTAAACTTGGAGGTGGGTTCTTCACACTGGAGTTGGCTAAGGACTTGTCTTCTGTACCCCTGAACGAGTGGACGTCCCTCATCACCAACGCAGACACCCCGGCCTTGTCCCCCAATGGATGTTACGTCCAGGAGGGTCAAGTGTATATCTACTTCGATGTATGTCCTGACGGGAACCCCAATGTTGTGTACACGCCAAGTCTAGATGGAGGAGGAGGAGAAAGAGATGAAGGTAGTGAGGGTAGTGAGGGTAGTACGTCGGCGGAATACTATTACTACTATTACGTGGATGATGATGATGAAGATGATGGTGATAGTAGTAGTAGTAGTAGTAGTAGTGGTGGTAGTGATACAGGGGGATTGTCTAGTGTTGATGTTCCTGATGTTGAAGTGGTGGTGGATGATAATAATGATAATAATGATGATGAGTATTATGATGATGAGGAGGAGTACTATTATGTCTATTATGATGATGATGATGATGATGGTGGTGGTGATGGGGATGGTGATGCCGACTATAGAGAAAGTGAATCCAATTTAGAGGATGATGAAGAGTATTATTATGATGGTGATGAGTACTATTATTATGATGATGAAGATGATGAGTACGAAGACGAGGATTATGAAGATGAAGATGAGGATGATGATTATGAAGATGAGGATGAGGATAATGAGTACGAAGATGAGGATTATTATTATTATGAAGATGGGGATTATGAATATGAAGATGAGGATTATGAATATGAAGATGAAGATTATGAAAATGAAGATGAAGATTATGAATATGAAGATGGGGATTATGAATATGAAGATGGGGATTACGAATATGATGAGGATTATGAATATGAAGATGGGGATTACGAATATGATGAGGATTATGAGTATGAGTATGATGAGGATTATGAGTATTATGATGATGAGGACTACTACGACGACGACGAAGACGAAGACGATGACAGTGAAGATGATGAGGACGAGAATAATGAGGACGAAGCCGCCGAAACGAGGTCACTCATTATACCAGTTCGGAATAATGGTACGATGATTTTTGACGGTAATAAATCGGAAGGGAAGATATCGAAGAGGAGAAAGAGGAGTGTTGTTATAGCTGGCGGTGAAATAAACAAGAAAAACAACAACAACAACAAAAACAATAACAATAATAATAAAAACAATGATAATAACAAGAGGAGTGTTGGTATACCTGGTGGTGGAATAAACAAGAAAAACAACAACACAAACAAAAACAATAACAATAATAATAATAACAAGAGGAGTGTTGGTATAGCTGGTGGTGGAATAAACAAAAAGAACAACGACAAAAACAATAACAACAATAACGATGCAAATAAGACGAAAGGAAATAACAGCAAAAAGAAGGAGAAGAAGAAGAAGAAAGTGAAGAAAAGTGACGATAACAAGAGAACTACTGGTAAAGGGAAAGATAATAAAGAAGACATGATGAAAAAAGCAGATAAAAATGGTGATAAAGCAAAGGGTAAGGAGGAAAAGAGGATAGTAATGATAACAGACGAAGGGAATAATGTAAACAAAGGGAATAAAACACAGAACAACGACAAACAGAAGAAGAAGAACGGACTGACCAAACCGGGGAAGAAGAAAAAGAAGAAGGGAAAAAAGAAAAAGAACAAGAAGCGAAGAAAGACGGGAGGAAGGAAAGGAAAGAGAGGGAAGAAGAAGAAGCGAAGGAAGGCGAAAGGAAAGACAGGGAAGAAGAGAAAGAGGAAAAACCGAGGTAAACAAACCAGGAAGCCCCTCGTAGCGAATGCCATCATGGTGTCCCCTCCCCTACAACGCTTTCTCATGGCCCACAACATCGGAGTTCGTATCCTCCCCAAAAGACTTCGGTACAAACCCCTGGCAGCCCTGTTTCCGGACCAAAAGGAGAGGAGGAGGCTGAGGGGTTACCTGAGGGGCGGCATGAAGAGGTGGAGGGCGGTGGAAAAGTTCAGGAAGGCAGGGAGGCGCGGGAAACTTAGGGTCGTGAAGAGATCTCGTAGTAGTAAGATGAAGAAGGTGAAGGAGGAGGATGAGGGGGCCGTGTTGACAAGCGGAACCCTGGGAAAGTCAGGGAAGAAGAGACGGATGATTAAGAGAAAGAGAAAGAAGAAGGGAGTGAAGAAGAAGAAGAAGGGGAAAAGGAAACGAGGCAAGGGAAAAAAGAACGGAGGAAAGGGAAAGAAGACTGGAAGGAAGAAGAGAAAGAAGATCAAAAGAAAAGGAAAAGGAAAGAAGGGGAAGGGAAAGAAAGGGAATAGGAAAAAGGAAAAGGGAAAGAAGAATAGGAAAAATGGAAAGGGAAAGAAAGGGAATAAGAAAAAGGGAAAGGGAAAGAAGAATAGAAAAAGTGGAAAGGGGAGAGAGTCACTGATAAAGAAGAAGAAACTGAAGAAAAAGGTAAAGAGTATACTCAAGAATGTTAAAGAGAGGAAAAAGGCCAGAACAAAAAACACCAATCTGTTTCCCAAAGACAACAACAACAAAAACAACAAGGAAGCAAGAAAGAAGAATAAAAATAATAAGGAAGGGAGAGGAGAAGAGAAGGGGGTACTGGAGGGGAAGGGAAAGGAGAAGAAGAAGAGGATAAAGAGAGTGAGACGGAGAAAGAACGGGAAGGGGAAGAAGAGGAAGAGAGGGGATAATAAAGCGAAACGTGATAAGGTCAAACGAAAAAGAAAACTCCGAGTGAAAAGGAAGAAAGCGGGAAGAAGGAAAGACAAAGCAAGGAAGAAAAGACACAAGAAAGAAAGTAAAGACAAGGAGAAACCAACAATAATAAAAGAAAACAAGAAGAAGAAGGAGAAGAAAGAGGAGGAAAAGAAATTAACACGGCAGGAAAAGAGAAAGGAGGAACGCAAAGACGCCAGGAAAGAGAAGAGAAAAGAGCAGAGACAAGATAATAATAATAATAATAATAATAATAATAATAATAATGTAAAAGGAAGACAAGACAGCGGACCTGTGTCTCTCAGTAATATTTTTGGACTTTAAGAAAATTGGTGACGTTGTGTTATTATTTATTATTATTGTTTTATATTATGATTTTGCCTAAGTCAACAATACACAGGTGTTTGTGTATTTATTTATTTGTCAGACGTTGACTTGGCATTAATTAAGGCATTAAATCATTATTATTTACCTTTTTATATTCTTATTTTCATAGAATTGAAGTGAGAACGTTAAAGCTAATTAATAACACCACTCAAGATAGTTATGATTAATTAAATATAAAATGAACCAACCATACATACAAACAAACAAACAAACAAACAAACAAACAAACACTGTGGACGATATATTATGTAATGTTTGAAGTACTGTACAAACATACATTACGTACTATAACTGATTCCTCCAAACTATCCCAGGAGACAAATGAATCACTACGGTGGTGTTATTATTATGGGGGAATAGATGTGTTGTTTCATGACATAGTTTGGAGGATTTAATAACAGTCCCCTACACCTTTATTTATCATATATATATTTAGCTATATTACACTGACTTTTAATCATCTCTTTTTTTTTTTTTTTTTTTTTTTTTTTTTTTTTTGTGACATCACTAGTCGTATTTTATAATTGTCATGTACAATAACAGTGGTCTGTATTTATTATATATTGTGTTATAATCATGTAGCCTAAATTATTTCTATATTAATAATGTCATTTCCATTAATTTATTTAGATGTGTATGAATATGATTTAATGTTTACATGTAGAAGTAAGTTTTTTTTTAAGTATACTAATTATAAATATATCTTAGATTTTTTGGTACAGTATAGCAGTTACTATTAGTAGTATTATAGTAGAGTATAGTAGTGCTAGCTAGCTTCTCTTTTCAGGATGGATGTAAGAAGATACGATTAATTAAAATATCAAAAGTTTCAAAATGTAAAATAAATTATGGATATATTTCTTTCAAGTTGCATAAACTGACGTATCTTATCTTCCAACTCCATACACTGTCTAGATATGCCGGCTATATAGGCCTACAGTAGTTTGTTAATGTATTTTTAATAGTGGTAATCATTTGTAGCTCCAATATACTAATAAAAAAAAATAATAATAATGTTACTGTAGCTAATATAACCACTCTGCATGTTGTATCCTTGAATGAATGAAAAGTACAGTATTTGTAGGAAAAATAATGTGTGTGTGTGTGTGTGTGTGTGTGTGTGTGTGTGTAAAGATAATTATGTTAGTTACACCACACTTCATGATTTAGTTATATGGCTAGGAGGAAAATTTAAAGGTAGGTGTATTTTTTTTTAAGATATACCTTTAGTACAAACCCCAACATACTGTACATTACTCACTGACATCCACAATGGAACTGCAATGAAGCCAATGAGTTGCCACAAAAAAGTGTCCGCCAGCAGCATCCCACCACCAAACAGTGACAGCCATCGTCCACTTGTTGGTTTGGAGAGGTTGGTATCCATGCATGTCTTATGTCATTACACAGTTATTATGTCATGACGCGTGACATTTATTATACGACCAATACATTAACAAACACCCATAGATATTTTGTTTATGGTTGTGTTGCTATTATTCACCTTTATTCAGTCATAGTGCACAGTGGTACACAATGTAGGCCTATCTTTAATAGGGAGTTTTCGCTCAGCTGACGGAAATGACGTCACGATATCAACACCCGTCATGATGGCGGGTATTGGGCCCGCAGAGAGAGTGCAGTTGTGATAGTAAGAAGTTCATTTACACTAATCATCACAATAATGGAGCATTCCACTTACCTCAAGAGCCTTAGTGCAACAGATCATGCCTCTTACCTGCAGAAATTAAGTAGTGCTGGTGTGAGCGTGGATCCATATGCAGTGTCCAAGTGTAAATTCAGTATTGACTTTGAGCGTTACCCTCCGGTTACATATCTCGACATGATTGACTACTTATTTCTTCACCAAACCCAGACTACAATTACAAGACAATGAAATAAACATGAAACTCTTGGTTACACAATTACCTGAAATGAAGTGCTTGGAGCAGACTAGCCAGTTTTCAGGGTTTGATGTCTCCACTCTGGATATTCTCAATGCTCTAATTTTAGAGGTAATTATCCTAGATTAACGTAATCTAAGGTAAATATTATCGATTTTTCCGTTATTTCATGGGTCGTCGTAAAAGAAAAATGCATTGCTATAAAAAATTATTATAATTTCATATTTTTTTTTTATTAATTAATTTTTTTTGTATTTTTTTTTTTAACATTATTATTATTTTTTTTTTTTATTATTATTATTTATTATTATTTTTTTCGTCATCGTCGCTGCCGTCGCCGCCGCCCCGCCGCCGCCGCCGCCCCTGCGCCGCCACCGCCACCGCCCCGCTGCCGCCGCCCCGCTGCCGCCGCCCCCCCGCCGCCGCCCCCCCGCCGCCGCCGCCCCGTCGTCGCCCCGCTGCCGCCGCCACGCCGCCGCCGCCCCGCCTCCGCCGCCGCCCCGCCGCCACCGCCGTTTTTTAATAATTAGATTTTTTTATGTTTTTTAAAATAATATATATATATATTTTTTAATATATATATATATTTTTATTAATTATTTTTTTTTGTAATAATTACCTTTTTTTTTTATTTTTTTTTAATTATTATTATTTTCGTCGTCGTCGCCGTCGCCACCGTCGTTTTTTAATAATTAGTTTTTTTAATTGTTTTTTTAATAATATATATATTTTTTTAATATTATTTTTTTATTAATTAATTTTTTTGTGACGTCACGCGAAACCACCCTATTAAGGAATTAAAGCCAGTGCTTGAAAATCCAATATTTGTTTGAATATATAGTTATTACGAACAATGTAAGAGCATGATATTTAGATATTTGTTAGAAATTCAATTTAATTAAAGTTATATAAGCGCGGTTTCATCATGGTTATGTAAACTGAAAGGGGGATAGCCATTTATATCATCTTGTATTTGGGACTGCAGTAGTACTCTCAGCTAAAATATCACATCTAATGAAGAATACTTGTTATAATGTACTATTAAAGCTTTGCATTAGTAAATTGGCTTCATTATAAATTCACGCACTTTAAATTCTAATATTATAGTAAAAATTGGTGGTAATAAATACTAATAATGATTGTGAAGATTAACCATTATACCGGGATGTAAACACGTGAAGCACACCTACCGTCACAAAGTATTCACAATAGTAAGTGGCACCAAACCTTTATTTATTAGGAGGACATTATTTATTTATATACGAGTGCAATAACAAGGTATGATAGATAATGCCATGTGTTTGTTGTAGAGGACATAACATAACATTAATAGTGTAATTGTGACAGTTGACATAACATAACATTAATATTGTAGTGTTGACAGTGGACATAACATAACATTAATAGTGTAACTTAATGGTGACATCCACTAGTGTAACTTAGTGGTGACAGTTGACATAATAACATAACATACATTGATAGTATAACGTTAGTGATGACGGGAGTGACAGTGGTGGAATGGACATAACATAACATTATTAGTGTGGTGTTGACAGTGGACATAACGTAACATAATATTAGTAGTGTAGTGGTGACAGTAGACATAACATAACATTATTAGTGTGGTGTTGACAGTGGACATAACGTAACATAATATTAATAGTGTAGTGGTGACAGTAGACATAACATAACATTATTAGTGTAGTGTTAACAGTGGACATGTTATAATTAAAATGTTGTATGGTAGTCTGCCATGGTCCAAGTTAGGTCAGGTCCGGTTGACTTTTCAATTTTTTACATTTCTTTCATTTCGCATTTTTATTTCAAACGTTGGCTTGGATTCTTATTGTTTCTCATATCAGTATTTTCATTTAACATTCTTTAATTGCTGCTTATATCATCCCTTATGATTTCCCCACCCAAAAACTGAAATTTCCATGCTAACTTAGATGAACTAAACTAACCTAACCTAACCCAACCTGGACTGTGTTTACTGTCGGGACCAAAATTAAGTGTCCTTTGAGACCTACTGTGTTGAAAATTTGCTATTAACCTCACTTATACTGGAAAGATATTTAGAGAACATCAAGAAAGAACAACACAAGAATTAGCCTCAGAACAGCTCATCATAATTACTGTATGAGTATCAAACTATATACAGTATATATATATAGGCTAGTTATGCCATTGATGGACTGATGTGAGGTTAATTCTCATGTTACGTACAATGATAAACATGTAAATTCCCATCCATGTGTCTGATTGTTTCGACTTGTGACTCAGTAAGAATATTTTTATAACGTATTGGACTAATGTCTGTAAACTTACAGGGTCAAGATGGTGGCAGAGTCAACACGGGACAGAGGCAGGAATTCCAGACTTACCAGGGAAAAGATGTCACGCAGTAAACAAGTTGGACAGACAGCTAGAGAGACTGTCGATAAAGTGGCCTCGTCTATATCTGCACCAAGTGTCAAGGGGAAGTCGGTGGACGTGACGGTTAGTGGGAAAGTATCAGACGGAAAATGCGCGAGTAAAGAATGCAACAGCGGAAGGGAGGAGAGAGGATCTGGTGTTAGAGCAGAGAGAGGGAGTCTAAGATCATCATCAGCAGCAGCAAATAAAAAGTTTCACAAGGGAAATGAAAGTGATAAACTGAACACATCTAATATGAAAAGCAACATCAGGAAGAGGCCAGATGCATCCAAAACTTCAGAGGAGAAACAAAAATTATCTTCAAGCAGGGATACACCAAATACATCTAATATAAAAAGCAACATCAGTAAGAAATCAGAAGCATCAAAGGCTTCAAAGGAGAAACAAACATCCTCTTCAAATAGGGATAAAACTGTAAACCATAGAGAGAAAAGCAAGAGAGGTAAATTAAGTACTGGAGAGTCAAGTTTAGATGATACTGACATAGATTTTGCCGATATTGAAAAAAAGATATTTGAAGGTGTCACCAAGAGGGACTCAAGAGGCAAGAGGTGTAGTGGAGAAGAAGGAAAGGACGGCAGCAAATCAAATACAAAAAGAGAGAAAACCACTGTTCCCAAAAAACCTGATGCTTTAGGGAATAAGGCAGACGGCAATGCACCAACTCAGGGAAGTCGAAAAAAGAAAGAGCATACAGCAGAGATCAAGAAACATAGATCAAATAGAAGTGGAGAAATCCAGAAAAAAGAAAAAATGCAGACAGTTGAAAAATCATCATTTGCTCGAAGTGGGAAAGAAATCAAGAAATCAAAAAGTGAAGGGGTCAGGAGTGGAAGTGGAAGTAAGAGTGGCAGAAAACAAAGCAGAGGGCGTAGGAAAATAAAATCTGATGTAGCAGGATCCGAGTCAGACATGAGTGACTGGGAAGAAGTTGAGGAAAAAGAAATGGTGGGGACAGATGAGGCAAAGGAGCTGTTGAAGGAGTATGGGGCTACCCAACTAAAGAAAGAAGAAGGGGTAAAGATTGAGCTGGATGCACCACAACTTTGGGGTATGAACAAGAGAAAGAAGCGCACTCAGGAGGAGATGGTAAGTCATAATAATAATTTTCAGAAGTTTTATGTGTTTCACAATTTCAAAATAATATTTAGCCAAATGTCAGAACTTACAGGGATTGTAAAATACAGTATATGTTAAGCCTCATAGTTTGCACATGTGTTTCAGGAAAACTATAACCACGGAAATATAAAACGACTGAGAAATCAAATATGACTAAAATATCTTATCAGTAAGGGTAAAGATATTTTACAACAGTGTGCCCTGTCTTGAGTGTCCTTATATAGTAATGATGTAGCAATTGCATTCAAGAATGTGTAGTGGGATAATGTTCTTAAATTCTTTCCTATTATCATTACCATTTAGATTTACGTTATGGCCATTGCACACAGAGACAATCATAACACTCTTATATCACAAGGATAATAATGGTTTGGGTTTTGAAATTTGCCATAAACTGTCAATCAAGAAACTTAAGTGAAATAAGACTGTACACGTATTGCATTATATAATAACTTGGCCATTCAAGTAATATATATGGTTTGGAAACTACTGTACTTGTAATTTTGTGGGTGATGTTATAGAGATGTACAGTTCTCCACAGGAATTCTTACACAGGCTAAATGGAAAGAGAGGTCATTATTCTGGAAGTACTGCAATGAATGGTCTACCAAGTGCCTGTGATTGCAAAACAACAAACCTAATAATAATGTTGTACTACAGTTACGTAGTCTTACATTTTCTATATGTTGTAAACCCTCGAAAATAAACAGCATGTGTGTGAATTCTTGTAGCCAATACAGTAGTACTATTTAAATACTGTAATGCCTTTTGGAAGAGAGTACTTGTGGAGAAAATTAAATATTCAAATTTTTTACAGATTGAGGACTACTTGCGTAAGAGAGTGAACCGATCCATCAAGGAAGTATATGAGAACATGCACAAGACACATTTATTATGCCTCTTAGCACATGGGAGGTATCTCAACCAGGCCCTCAACTCTGAGATCCTTCTTGCCGCTGCACTGTCAATTGTTGTGGACAAGAATGCATACCCTCCAAAGCGACTAGACCTGAACTACTTGCAGAAATTTGTGTCTTGGTTTGGGAGGAAGATTACCATGACAACAGAGACTCTAGAGAAGGACTACTGGTCTAAGGAAGTGAGTGAGGTGTTGGCAGGAAGATATGAGAGTAAGACTGCCCGGTCATGTCGGGAGTTTGTTCTCATGTTTGTGGTGATTTGTCGGGCCCTGGGCATGAATGTTAGGCTCATATTGGCCCCGCAACCCTTGGGGTGGAAACCAGGTGCAGAAGTGTTGATAAAGAAGGGTAAGACACCAGGTGATGAGGAAAAAGAAGAAACAAGTGTGGTTTCTGAGGTGCCACATACACAGGCATCCACATCTAAAGCAGGTATAAAAGTGAATAAAGGAAGGAAGATGCTTTCCTCTGATTCTGACATTGATACCTTGCAAAGCAAACACTCAGGAAAGAAAGGACAAAAACATAGCAAGAGTAAAGAGGCTAGTGATGAAGACTGGGACAGTGACTTTGATCCCAGTGAAGTAAAGAAGAAGAAGGGGCCTAAATCTCTGTCATCACAGAAAAGGAAAAGCAATGAGAAGAGGAAGAGTACAGATGGAGAAGGGGACAGAGGAGGTGGGAAGAGAAGAAAGGTGGAAGAACTCTTAGAATGGGCCGAAGTGTATGTGGAGGAGGAGGAAAAGTGGATATGTGTTGACGTTATACGTGGCAAAATCCATTGTATTGCTGAAATTGAGGTAAGTCAATCCAGTTGTGTGTCTTTAGTCCTGGATGTCATCAGTCTTTGCTGTTTCCATTTTTTTATTATGTAAGAATTTTTTTTTAATGTACTCTTAGTTTGACAGTTTTCCTTATACCAAAGTACCAATAACTGATAACAGGCACATCACCAAAAAATAAATCTAAGCTATTTAATAAAATCTTAACTTTATTATTATGAATAGTAATGATATGATAGTCTAGTAATATTTAGTACTAGTACCTACCGTAAAGTGTTGAATTAGATAACAATACCAGATTTTCCTTAATTTCCTACAGGTAAGGTTTTTTTTTTAGTAACAACTGCATTTGTCAATGTGAGCTGTGGTTGGCAAAAGCCAGGTTTATTCCATAAACCACCACCTAAGGTGCCTTGGAAGAATTTAAGGTTGTTTGTCCAGTACTGTATCTGTCATATCTGTGTCACCAGATAAATATTTGCATTCATTCTAGGTCTTGTCCTTTCAACTCTTCAAAAGATAAACACTCCCCCTATGACTGTTTAGTACTTCCTCAGAATATTGTATGGCATTGTAATATTAATAAATACAGGTTGGTATGGGTCAGGAGGGGCCGGAACATAATTCAGTGATTACATTTGCAGACCCGGATGCCATCAGGTTCTGCTTACATCACAGCATTCAGCCCTAACCTGACTGTAAAGGATGTGACACGTCGTTACATTGCCAGTTGGCTCTCTTCTGAGAATAAGGTTAGAACACCTTTACAGTACAATACTCTATATTCCTGATTTTATGTTGTAATCTTAATCCCTTGAGTCCCAGTAGTTTCTCCTCAACTTAATAGTATCATCTGGAGTTAATTTAAAGAATGATTCAATATATATCAGAGTTGCCTATAATATATAAAAAGTTTAGTTTAGACCTCTGCTTCTTTAAATGCTGTATCTTATTTATAATTTTTGTCCCTTGTCCCATGTTGATATGTTATCATCAATTTTATCACTCCTTAGTTGCTTTCATTCACTTCTAATATGGGTGTGTCTTTCCAGATGCGGTGTGACAGTAAGTGGTGGGGAGAGTCGCTAAAAGCATTCAGGGGCCGAAGGACACGGCTGGACAAGGAGGAGGAGCAAGAGTTAGATCTGAACCTCAGGGAACAACCTTTGCCCAAGAGTATAACTGAGTGAGTGTGTTTTGTACAGTGGACTATGTTTGTCATCAGTAATATTTGGTGCATTATAATATACCAATGTCTACCTTAAACTAGAATGCAGTAGTACAGTTGACCTAGACCATGCGCAAGTTTGCCATTCACTGGATCTGTAGGTAATATGCACAAGATAAATAGATGTCAGAGAATCATCCATTTAAATACTTACATTTAACTGCTATCACAGGTTCTGCTATTGATGTTCTCAAGAGGTGCTATTGTGCACCCGTATAGTTGGCTCCTCTCTTGCAATCCATCCATATAGGCTACTTTAATCTCGAATCACTAATAATCAGTATTTGAAAGGAGAAAGGAGGGTGGAAGTAAAGGAGGGATCTGGGTAGGAAATGGGAGGAGGGAGAATGAGAGGTATATTGATAAGTGATAGGGAGGATAAATTTAAGTCTTGAGTACAGAAAGATAATATTGATGCTTGACGGGTATCACTAATCTACCATCAATTGAAGGTCAGTATATACAGTAAAAGTCCCTTAATCCGGAGGTCTATACCTCGGAATGCTCGCTCCCACAGAACTTTTTGGGCCCACCAACTTTACCCATAATTACTGTAATTGAAAAAAAAGAAAAAAGTAATCTCCCGGGATACAATTCAGTGTTGTGGGTGTCCACCACCAAAGAAGACCACTAAGAAGTTGAGACCTCATAAGACATTAAATTACGAGTGTCAGACTGTCAGCTACGATCCTCCTGACACTCATAAATTACGTGTGACAGCCAGTGGTGCCAGGACTGATGTACAAAATTTCCCCAACTTCAACAACAAAATTTCCCTATGCGCCTCAATTAAACCCTCTTTACTCATCTCTTGAACATTGACAGTCTTTATTTTTGGTATTTCGTCTGTTGGAAATTTCGCTGTTTACTCTTGAACTGTCTTTATATAATTTCCCTGTGTCGACTACAAAATTCCCTTAAACAGAGAAATTTCCTTGCACCTGGCAACAAGTGCAGGGAAATTTATCTGTTTTGGGGAATTTTGAAGTCAACACACAGAAATTATATAAAGATTGTTCAAGAATAACCAGGGAAGTTTCTACCAGATGAAGTATTAAGAAGACCATAATTGTTCAAGAATAAACAGGGAATTATTGAGACAAAAAGAGAAGTTTTAAAGGTGAAGTTAGGGAAATTTCGTCAAGCAGACCTGGCAACACTACCTGGCAATAGCTGCAATCCTCCCACCACCCACTTTCTACCTCATAAATTACGTGTGACAGAGAAACCTGTATTTAAAAGTATTTTATACATATTTTGGGGGGTATTTTTTGATAACACGGAATTTTCGCTAATTCGGAGATCTCAAACCCCCCTGCCTTCCGGATTAAGGGACTTTTACTGTACCATAAGTTAAGGAGAAAGTGCTTTTTGAATAGAGAGATTGATGCTTATTATTAACAATATCTATTCTTGCATGTACAGTAGATTGGAAAATAATAAATAATTTGTCATGTTTATATCCAAGAAAAGATTAGGTTCCCACACCAGTATGATTACAACACCCACAGCTAATTCAATGAAGAACCATTGTATTGCATGATAGTATCACTTGAAGTCAGGAGTACCACTACAAAAATTTTCATTCCAATTTTTCAAGCCTACAAGTGCCCCAAACAAGGACACCTGTCCATAACAAATTCACTTCATTTATACCTGGTAAAAAGAGCTATTCTGTGAACTGTTAGATTAAAAATGGGTTGTCTATCATGTACAGGTTCCTTCACTTTATCCTTTTCATTCCTCATATTCTTATACTGTATAGTATCACAAGCTATCGATAGATATTAGGCAAACCTATACAGTACTGCATCTCAATGTTGCTAACTTGAAATTAACAAACATCTCTCCCCTCAACAGGTACAAGAACCATCCACTCTATGCCCTTCAGCGTCACATGCTGAAGTTTGAGGCAATATACCCACCTAACCAGCCCCCCATTGGTTACATCAAGGGGGAAGCAGTATACCCCAGGGAGAGCATCCACAACCTCCACTCCAGAGACACCTGGACAAAGGAGGCCAAAAGTGTCAGGGTGGACGAGCAACCATACAAGACAGTCAAGGCGAGGCCAAAGTGGGACAGGGTTAGTATTATCAAATATGGTGGAGTACAATTTGGACAGGATAAAATGAAAGGGAGTAAAACTTCAGCACTAAAGATGAAGATAATGAAGCTGAAATGGATGATAGTTTAGAGTAGATCTATCTATAGCTCTGACGCCTCGTTCCCTCCGGGAACTCCCCCCAAGGGGGTGGCCACGGCAGAAAAGTCGTGTAGAGTAGAACTGGGTACAATGAAATTTATTTGTCCATTCTTTTCTCTCTTTAGAAGCTTGGGAATAATTGAAATGTTAGTCTGGTGCTCACCTTTCCCTTTTTTATTAAAATGCATATATAATTAATTTAAAGAGGACTAGCATGAGGCCCGAAGGACTGTCACTCAAAAATTTCATGAAAATGATGGTGGAGGCATGAATGGGGAGGGAGAAAAAAGAAATTATGAACTGTACAAATTTATATACTGGGTAAAGATTTGGGACAGGAAGCTCACATGACACGTAATAAACCATGGTGGACTCGATGAGGAGATTGGATTGGGAAGGGTTACGTCCCCTAAGCACGTGTGTATCGTAACTATTTAATACTTACTAGTTGTTGTTTTGGGACAGATTTCCTGTAAAGTGATAAAGGACCTGCCATTGGAACTGTTTGGGGAGTGGCAGGTGGAGGACTACGAACCTCCTGTGGCCAAAGGAGGGAAGGTCCCAAGAAATGATTATGGAAATGTTGAACTCTTTAAGCCATCCATGCTGCCTCGTGGATGTGTTCATATTCCAAGTGAGTTTGTCCTTGTACTATTCTGTTTATGCTTTTTAACACATTTTCACTAATTGTTCATGTTTCTAACTTGGTAAAAATTTGTATTTTTACTCAAGGATTTACACTGGGGGTCAATAATTCTGTCCTGATCCGAGACACAACGTGAATTTCTACCGGGCTTGTATCCACATACTCCTGAAACTCCAGTATTCGAATCACAGTTGGTAGAGATTAATATTGTGCCTTGGATCAGGACAGAACTATTCATCTTTAGTGTACTCATACCTTGTGCTGCCTGAGTTGATAGGTAGTTAGAAGTATAACACCAATTGTTACCATTTTAATTAAAGGATGGGTTGGAATTTTTTTAACAAATGCTATTCCCAACAAGAATGAACTGCTTGTTCACCTCCTGAATGAAAAATCATTTTTGGTTTGACATGTATTTGTCATTCATCTTCAGTTCTCAATTAATTTACATACTGTATTTAAGGCAAAGAGGGGTTAACAAGTATTATTCATTTCTTCATTAGAATATGTGGTTTTCATAATCCAATTTATATACTATACTCTTATTTTAGTAACATCTGATAAAACTGTTGTTTTTAAGAACACCTTTTCCTTACTCATAGCATATTTTCCTGTCAAACATTTTCAAACAATTTCTCTTCTATAAAATTACTACAGAGCTTAATACCTGTCAAGAGTCAGGATTTAATCTTGCACACTCCTGGTTGGTGTGAGAGAGAATGAGGAATCTAGCCAAATCTCTTTAGACAACCAGCACAAGGGTAGTAGTATTACTCTACTTCTTGAAATCTTCATGGTGTTTGAGCAAAGCTGGAGAAAAATCATGTTGGTTTCAGGTCAGAAAAATAGTCATAAGAATTGGACCTTCCTTGCAGTTGGGGAAAAAAAAAAAAAAAGGGAAATGATAGCAATGAAAGAATGTTTTTAATAATGTTTATTAATATTAATTCTAATTCTAATGTTACAAAATATTTTTCAGTTACTGGACTGAACAAAGTGGCGAAGAAGTTGAGCATTGACTGTGCTCCTGCAATGGTTGGGTTTGATTTCCACTCAGGATGGACCCATCCAGTGTATGATGGCTATGTGGTGTGTGAGGAATTCAAGGATGTACTGATGGATGCTTGGAATGAGGTGAGCTGTTAATCATTTATAGTTTAAAGCGGTAGAATGCATTTTTAAACTTTCATGGTAATATTGCTCCTATCTTGGAAAATGCTGAATAAGGGTTATCCTTACCTGTTCAACACCTGTTTCCTTTTATTACTTCCAGATTCCATCCATGTCATAACAAGACATATTACCAAATTGTCTGATTCCTTATTGCTAATAATTTCCATTTTTATCAATTACAGGAACAAGTTGAACAAGCAAGAAGAGGAGAGGAGAAGAGAGAGAAGAGAATATATGACAACTGGAAGAAGTTGATTAAGGGTATGATAGTCAGGGCAAGAGTGAGAGAAGACTACAAAAGAGAATCTGATGAGGAAGATACAGAGAAACAAAGTAAACCAAAACCAAAGAAGATTACTCAAGCAGATATAGATGCACAGAGGGAAGAAATAAATGTGGATTTAAACCAAAGTGAAGGAGATAAACAGCCAACAAATATAACCCATCCTATAAAGAATCTCAGCATTGACTTGAGTTCAGATGTAGTGGAAATGGCAAAGAAGAGCAGAGCCAAAGCAATGCATTCGAAAAATGCTGTCAAGAAAAGGCAAGGAGGGAAGAAACAGAATGTAAAAGAGAAAAAAGCAGGGGAGGTGGAAGAATTAAGTGATGATGAATTTGAATCAGACCAAGAACACAAGAAAGAAAAGATCCGTGCAATTCTCAACTGGTCAACAAGTGCTGTGACCTCGAACCCTGACCTGAGTGATGATAGTGAGACAGAAAATGAACCCCAGTCTTCTTCAAGACAACCAAAAAAGCTGTCCAACCCATTCTTTGCCTCCATTATAAATCCCACACTAAAGAGGGTAAAAAAAAAACGAGGGAATATTAAATCTAAAAGTTATGGAGAAACGGAAGAAAGCGGGTCAGATTCTCTGTCAAGCAGATCAACGACCCCAGAACCTGAAACAAGTGCCCTAAATGTACCCAAGGCAAGAAGACTTTCCTCACGTCGCTCTGTTCAGAAAAAAACGGAGACTTACTTGGAGATTGAGAGTGATATTTCCCGAGATTCCAGTGACTGTGATGACCGTTCATACAACCCCAGTAAAGAAAAACCGTAGAGAAACAGCACAGTATACTAAATATTTGAAAGTTATAGCATTCTCCCACTTCTTCAGAATCTGCATTAATTGAAGTAAACACACGTACCGGACTGAATATAATTGCAATGAAAAAAATCCAGTATATTCCAGAATACGATGGCTACCTCTGGTTGATTCGAGTGTTCATATGTTTGGTTTATTTATAAGTATAATATTTATGTTAATGTACTGTTTGTATGGCTCGTAACAAAAACATTAGAATTTTGCCCATAACAGCTTCTACAATAACATTTATGACAATAGTGATGAAAGGAGGAAGGAGAGAAAACCCAGTCATCCCAGAAGATTAAACAAACTTCTTGAGCTTTGGCACTTTGTGATAAATATTGATAAAAAAGGGAGGAGAATGGTACTGTAGTTATTTTTATTTCAAAAGTCTCATTCATCACCATCATTCTCAGGAAATTTATTTGCATTAATTTTTCTGTTAATTTATATTTCATATCACAATGCATGATTTTATGAATTGACGTCAACCAATAACTTGCATTATTATTTTTCTCTAATGTTCATGTACCGGTAATCAAATCTATCTAATGAATGTGTCTAGTACCTATTACTCGATGGTAGTGATTGG
Source organism: Petrolisthes manimaculis (assembly GCA_034508575.1). Lineage (NCBI taxonomy): Eukaryota > Metazoa > Arthropoda > Malacostraca > Decapoda > Porcellanidae > Petrolisthes > Petrolisthes manimaculis. Next base: position 60,695 of record JAWZYT010004151.1, read on the forward strand.
AAGGCTTCAGTTGTTAATTGTGGGTGGTGGCACAATTATCCCTTTATACATCCTGTATTTCAATCTCAGGCAAGATAGATTAGGTTATATAAACATTTAAGGGTATTAATAATGGGTAAACAAATCTATGATCATTGTGTAAATATAAAATCATATAATCATGCAATGATATATAATATAAACTTAAGATGAAATAACAGATAAATTTTCTGCGAGTGATGCTAATGAAAGAGATGCACAAGTTAAATGAAAGATGGTAACCAAGGGAGGCTACTGCACCACCACTCCTCTCACTTCTCACTCTCCACTACCTCTCAGCTCTTGTCCTACAAATCTTATGGATAATTGCTACAATGTGCCCAAGCTCACATCGTTTGCTTAATCATCAGTGATAACTGTGTTTTCTCTCATTCCTTCCTCTTACTCATTCCCGTTAACACCAATCAAAACTTCTTCATTAGATATGTGTGTGAACTTGTTAGATGAAAGATTTCTATTAACACTAAGAATTCAAAGTACAGTAGAATAGGCTATATTCAAAGTTATTGTGGAAGTTGTTTTTGGAGAGATCATAATGTTTTTTGTTATTAACCATACAAACAGTATACTGTATATACATAGGTGTTGTACTTACTTAGACCAATTATGAATGCACAAATCAACCAGAGAAAGCCCTCTTATACCGGAATATACTGGATATCTTCCATTGTATTAGAGTTTCGTCTGGTATGCATGTGTACTCTCCACTATAACCAAATTCTTAAAAAATTAAATTTGAAATAAGGGGGATCATTTGTACAAAGTACTATTGGCCTAAAGAATTCATACGCATGTTTTCAAGGGTTTACAAATACACAACTGCAATCACAGAGTTACTTAATAGACATTTCATTGCAGTGCTTCCAAAATAATTACCTCCTGTATAGCCTGTGAAGAATTCCTAAGGCCAATTGTATCTTTCTACCTCGGAATGCATGTTAGCTTTAGAAATATCATTATATGTAAAGCATTGGTGGCAGCTAGTAATTGGAATGTTCAAATAGGTCTGAATACTTAATTAAATCACTTTTAATAAGTTAACTTTTTTTTCTATACAATGTACTTTCAGAATAAAGTTTGTATACAAGAACAATTTGACTTAATAAACAAATATAACTATACCAAGTTAAGTTTGTCAGGCCAAAGAAATGGAATATGAATAGTACAATGCATCAAACATTACAACATGGTAATTGCATAAAGGCTACAGGAAACAGAGAGAACTTGTGACATGCTCATTGGAAAAATAAGGGTTAATCTGTTATTCAGGCCGTATAATGAATGCTGTGAAAACACATCAGTGATGGAAATAAAAAATATTTATTAATTTGGCTGCATCCATATTTCATATATTGTACAGTTGAGCAAGTAGAAAGTGCAAGAAAAATATGAGTGTTCATGGCAAAATCTTTCAGTTCTATGTAATAAATCTTGGTTTTCTTATCAATGAATCAATTAAGACTCCACAGCCAATGTAAAGTGGAACATGACTGAATGAAATTTTTGAGTGGTAACCAGATAACCAGACGTGGACATACATACTCATAGTTTATTGCACTTTCTACTTGCTCAACTGTACAGTGGACTCTCCAATAACGCGGTTTTGAGTAACGCGTTTTTGATTCAACGCGGTATAATATATAGGGGGGATATGATTAAATAACATTATTTGTTCGATTTAACGCGGCCACGCTCACCCGCTTACCCACACTGATCAATTCTTTAAAAGGAAGACGGATGTGGTGTCAGAGGAAGGTAACACGAGTGTGGAAGGAGAGCGAGGAGGTGTGGAGGGAGAGTGGGGTGTGGAGGGAGAGCGGAGTGAGGAAGGAGAGAGGGGTGGGGAGGGAGAATGGGGTGGGGAGGGAGAGAGGGGTGGGGAGGGAGAGAGGGGTGGGGAGGGAGAGCGGGGTGGGGAGGGAGAGAGGGGTGGGGAGGGAGAATGGGGTGGGGAGGGAGAGAGGGGTGGGGAGGGAGAGGGGTGGGGAGGGAGAGCGGGGTGGGGAGGGAGAGCGGGGTGGGGAGGGAGAGCGGGGTGACGAGTGTTAAATGTGAAGGAAAGTGTACCGTTACTTTACAAATATAAATAAAACGAGAATGTGGGTTTTTGTTGGTTGAGTCACCAACTACATACTTTAGTTTGACTCTACTATTCATACATTAGAGTAACAAAATCCCCAAAAGGTAGACTTTTGCATTGTCCAGGAACGCAACCCCCACTATTACCATTGTTTCCTATGCGGAAATTAAGTTTAAATAACGCGTTTTTTAATAACGCGACGTCTCCAGGAACGTAACTACCGCGTTATTGGAGAGTCCACTGTACCATGATCTGGTTGTGAATTGATTCCATTTCCATCCACTACACTAATATTGATGTACAAGAGCCCATGAACTAGCAATTGCAAGTCCAGTATTTCTGAGTTTCCATTCACCCTAAATATTAATTTGTTAAATTATAGTGCTGTAGTGATTACTTACTTTAGTGCTGTTAAATACAACAAAAATTAAAGACATACATTTCTAAAGTTACCCAATTCATAAATCCAGAACCCGTCAATAAAAAGAATGTCATGCAAGTGCTTGGGGGTTCTATTCCTCATAATTATTGATAATAAGACAATATAATATATTATACCTTTTTTCTGAAAAGTATTTTATGTAATTTACATCTATGACAGTGAAGCAGAGATAGTAAACTGTTCTTTTGTCAATTTACAAGCTCAGTTCTATGAGGTGATCAATTCATGTTTGACTGATTCCTGAAAATGTATGCAAGTAACAAATTATCAGCTGAGAAATTAAACCCCTTCATCAAAGCCCCTTGCCATAAACTTGAGAAATCAACAACCAATTTACTTGGTTGGTTTTTAGCCATCACACTTGGATGAGCAATGGCAATATTCAAATACCTCGAATAGCAGGTTAATGATAATGCAGTCAGTAAGACTATAAAATTACTACTAAAATATCAAATACTGTAGGTTTGAATCCCAGTCTTCTATAGGCATTTTTAAACATGTTAAAAATATAAAACCTCTGGTCTAGATACATAAACTACCCACTTCTAAACATGCAATTCTCATCCTAAAAATATACCCCCTTTTTTATCTATCTATAATGGTTCACCTGATATTCCCGTGCAGCAATAGACACAGCCGTGGCGTTGATGTAGCAGGGTGGAGCAAAATGGCTGAGTTGGGCCACTTGTATGAGACTTTGGGAAGTAGCAGCTATGCAACCCACAATACCCATGATGATGATATTGGCAGCTAATACCAGGTCTCGTACATCTATACGACCGCAGGCCTTGTGCTGTGGAAGAAGTCGTGATGATAAGAATGATAGGTTGGAAGAGGAGGCTGTGGGCAGTTTGTAGGTATGAATGTGGAACTTCTTATCCATCAAAAGTTATATTAAGCTACAACTTTGTATAATTAAGTGGAAGGCTGCCTTTTTTTACATTGAAGGCAGTTATAAAAAAAAATAGATAATTAGGTGATAATATAGAGGAATGTAATCAGTCTTGCTATCCTTAACTAAATCTGTTGCACACTTAGTACTGTATTTTGTCTAGATTATAGAGTTTGTGTGGTACGTGTATCAAATGTTACATACCTTGATACTTATGTGGAATGCTGGAGGAAAGATGAAGATAAAGGGGGTAACAAGGAGGCCTCCAACCAACTCTATGGCCACCCCAAAGTGAGGGATGGACTCACACATGAATAGCAGGAGGGCCATCACTCCAGTCCGTAGCAGAACTCGTCGCCACCCAAACTCTGTACAATGACAGACAAGCTGAAGACTGATGCTAATATAATTGACAGAATATAATATTAGACAGTTTGAAGTATTAAAGGAAGCCTTCAGTACCTCCACTAAGGTTACATTTTTAATTTGGTTTGTCAGCAAGATTATTCAAATTTGTGTATGGACTTTTACAAAGCTTTTTACCAAAGGTGGGCTTTTGTTTTTGGAAATTATTGGATCTGCATCCAAGATTATTTTTAGAACTAAACTTTTATTTCTAAAAAAAAATGAGGGAATTGGTAACAACTTGGAGTACAGTTAAAAAGATCAAGATGAAAAAATAGCTAACATAAATTATGGTATGCCAGAAAAGGAATTACATAACACACTTATCTAGGTGAATAAACTACAGAGCAAGATCATGCACTGCTCCACTCCAGTTCAAGTAGCTGCCTGGGAAAACCAATAATAAAAATTCCCTCATTATAAGCCTCTGGTGCAGTTGGCCTTGATATGCCCCCCCAACTTTATCTAACTGTGTGTGTGTGTGTGTGTATGTGTATGAACGCAACAGAAAAGAATTTTTTTGCTGAAAAAGGGAGTGGAAAGGCTGGGATTGAGGAAAATTGCAGAGAGGAAGGAACAGGTATAGGAAATGCAATATAAAGGGAGAGAAATTAAGGGAAATAATAATTAAGATACAGAAAGGAAGAGAGAGGGTTTTGAATGAATTAGAGAAAACAGACAGGAAGTCGAGTAGGGTAGGTACTGTAATTAGGAAAGAGGTGAATGAACAAGAAATTTAATCAAATAAAAAGGATGAATTAATAGGAGTGTTAAACTATTGCACAAATATAGATAGATAAAGTACAGTAATTGGTAATGTGACTGAAAGTTTCTCACATAAGTCCCATTACATACAACTCTCAACCTTAATATTACAAGTATTTTATAAATAATTACTTTCACCATTACAAAAGCTATAACAATAGTCATATATATACACCTTCACACAATCAAAGACAAAGAAAGTACAAGAGGATGTGTAGGCAAGCTACGTGACAAAGAGGGCAGGAAATCCCATCCTATCTGCACCATGTTGTGACATTTCAGTTCAGGCTATCTCATCTCTACAACTCTTATCTTACATCCTATACTATTTAAACACCTCCTAGACCTCACATATAGTGTGGAACTATAGGACTGAAACAGATATTAAGAGTTAATAATAAGGCCATGACATTTAATATGGTAAAGGATTGGAATAAATGAAGAAAAGATCCTCACAAAACCAGATTATATCGATGAATTCAGTCACTTTTCCTCCTTGGTGAATGAATGGGTGTGGCCTCATTTAGTTTTACATCTTTCTTCTCTGAGGATCTTTCACATCAATAGGACTATTTCATGTGCAAGCATTGGGTAAATAGTGTATAAATTAATCTATCCCTCATGGGCCACCTGTATCACACATAATGTACAAAAGGCAGTTATAGTTTGCTACACCCCAATGAAAATGTTTGAACTCCACTTCTAATCCAAATTATTTATTAATTCCACTTAAATTCATTTCTTAACACAAAGATATCAATTCCAAATATTAAAAATGAAACTGTCAAATAATTCTAAATCACTAGATTATAATTATATACTGTACTAAACATCAGGTTTCACACTAAAAAACTTATCAGAACTGTGTATGTTATTATATGAAAGCTTACATCTGATCTACCAAAGTTCTCCACAACCGTTAGGCTACTACAGCCTATACTAAAGTTTTATTTATGAAATAAGACGAGTTCACAAGCAAATATTAACAGCTGCCTAACATTACAGTACTGAGAAAGTGAATGATGTCGTCAAGGACAAGGAATCAAGAACTTTTACAGGGACTGAAATAATTAAAAACATGATATAACTTACCATCAGGAATGTTGAGGCAATTCTCAAGGTTCTGGAAGAGTGCATTGATTCCAAGCACCAGACACAGTAACATCTGAGGACAGGATTGAAAATTAATGAACTCTTGGACAATGGGATATATTCTTAGATGTAACAGTCATGGTCATTAATATTCATCATCCACATTGGAGTGACACATGTTAGGCATGTAAAAGTTTTATCGTTTCCCTCTTGTTTGTTCGCGGAGAAATTTTACAATAAATAGGTTGAACAGCATCTTCTAATTTCTTCAGTGAGATACTGTACTCAATAATCAAAACAATAACTATCATAATTATGAGAAAGTGAAAATAATAGAAAGAAATCTGCTTGTTATCTATATGTGGATGATTATTATTGACCATGACCGTATATATTCAAGAAAAACATGAAGTAAGTCAAGCTAAAGTTTTGAGTGTACTGTACTAATAACCATATACATATTGGGCACAGGAGTTATAGCTGGTAACAAAAGTTGTAAGGTAAAAATACTGAAATTATAAAGTCTTTTTAATGTCAAATAACCTTGGTAAACAGTTAGAGGCTTCCTTCATCTTCTAATGGGAATGGAAAAAAGTGAACATACAAGGGCCCATTTGCCATTACTCTCAAACCACATACCTGGACACAGACAATAGCCATATTGACATAGAGGAGAGGACCATGATCAAAGCTGTTGAGTATGTTGGCTTTCACTGCTGAACCATACAGAGCGAATGACGCACCTGTCACCACCAGGAACAGTACTCCACACACTGGAATATAGGAAAGCATAATATATGTACAGTGTGCATCTACTGGGTATATTACACTGGCTGTGGGATCAAAGCCTTTCCCCCAATCTCCCTGGTGGTCGGAGGCTCCCAGACTCCCTGGTCCAGTAAGCTCTGGTCCCATTTCCTTGGGATATGCTTCGGTAGCCCAGGCATATAGGGTCAGCCCTCCTTTATTTTAATTTGTATTTTCACTGCGACCAGAGTGTACCAGGGGTCTGTGGGGCAGGAGGCCATTCTGCCCCGGGAGAACATCAACAACAACAACTGTGTATATTATAAGAGAAGCAATGGTGGCTGCAAAATATTACGTCTGAATGTCCTCCATGAAGGGACAATCAAGTAGCAGAAGGATTGTTAAGGTTCCTTTTTATTGTTAGATCCGAGACCATGTGGAGGAAATGTGGTTACCTAGGTGCAGGAGGTGTAGAAGAGGCAAGTTTCATTGCTTATCTATACTGAGAAGAATCTATATTGCTACTGGACAAAGCTTGCTAGTTAATACTACACAAACAGACAAATCAATTTTTTCAAAATATTCCATTGCATCAGGCCACCATATACTTCAGTATTAAATACCACAATCCTGACACATAGTACACATCCTGACAGTATGGTACCAACCAGTGAAGGAGATGATGAGTGCCAGGGGAAGCTGGTGTCGTTGTTTCATGTCCATCTGCACCGTCAAGATCACAGGGTGGATGTCAAACTGTAAGACATAGGTTCTACATCAACTATAGTGGAACATTTCTTAACAGCATGACTTCCCTTGAAACAATTTGTTTACCTGCACCCAAGTATTGACATGATACACTGTTAACAATAATGGTAAATTTTAACCTGTATACATAGGTGTCATGATGTGCATGTTAAACTAAATTTGCCAGACATTCATCTTTAACAACAAAACTTTTACAATTTAATACATTATGAAATTAAACAACACTGGCACTAAAAGTGTGATGACAGAAAGGATATTTCAGACAGTACAGTATGGGTAAACAGTCCTACCCATGGAACTAGTGTATCTACAATTATTGTAGTTCTGTTCGCAGTAAAGGCAAAAAAAAGTATTGCTGCATGACATCATAGATTTTAAGACAAATACAGTACAAAACCAGAAAGAAGTTAGTAATTAAAATGTAGAAAAACTTTAAGGTTTCAAGTATTGGGAAATTATACTCTGCAAATATAGTAAAGTGAAGAGTGATATAAGAGAGAAAATGCAAACATGAAAGGGATTTGAAGAACTTGATTATATCTTGAAGGGAAGGATGAACATTGAAGTGAACACATCACCGAGTAACAATGTACACTACTGCTCCCAACACTCTCATAAGGATGGGAGACGAACAGAAAATTACGATTGACGAAGACTTCTCCAAACTGAGAGCTGTAAAGATAAACGGTCTCAGAAAGTCAGGTAGTGTGAATAGGCTGGAAATACTAAAACTAAATGATTTGTACGAGTCATTCGGAATGAAATAGAATACTTTAGACATTGAATGTGAAGCCATTGAACAGACTTTGAAGTGGTACAGCTATGTTCACTGAATGAATGATGACAGATACTGGTGAATAGAAGAGCATCAAAGGTATGTGAGAGAACAGTAGACCAATCAATATATTAAGGAACAACTTCCATGTAGTGAAAGAGGCATTGTGGCACAGGGAATGAGGAGTACTAAAGGAGAGTGTCTTAACAAACAAGCCACAGGGCAGTTCTGTCATAGGGTTTCACAGGGGGAATCTATTTGTTGGAGATGATGATGATTTTTGATAAAAAGTTGAGATGAATTGCTTAGGGTGGTGACACATTATCCAGCTGTGGGGTGTTTGGCTGAAATACACAAGTTACTTGAGAAGTAACTAAAATTAAATATATAATCTTGCAAAGAAAAAATATCAATATGGTTGTAGTAGAAGTCAAATACAGTAGTGCACATTTTTTAAGCCTTATATCAACCACCTGGAAAGCGATGACACCGAAACAGTAGGCAGCTGAAGTCCAAGTGGGGACCTCTGGTGGTGGTTTGTAGGAAGACGGAGGGTCAAGAAAGAGGGAAGCCAGTGTCAATCCAGTCACCACCACAACTGACACTCCTCCCACCCATGTCACCACCCTGAAACACAGTTTTCTGTTAATACACATTTAACTCTAATAAAACAATGTAGGTCTGGATATGGAATGTTGCCTAAGTACAACAGCCTCACACCTTCATCACATCACAAACTTACATCATGTGTAGATACTTTCACTATGCCAATCACAATATCCTTCTGAAGTGATTATCCCACACAAAGTCTCCATTGGTTCAATATGTGTGTAGTCGATCTTCCAGAAACCGTCTGCTTCAGATCTCAGGCTTCAACTCAGATGGGCTAAGGATTCAATACACCCACGAACTAAGTGAACTATATGAAACTGTGACCTGTAAGTGCTTCAGCACTTAGTAATGTGGCCCCTGTATGGTGTGAACTGTAGTCAGTGCTTCATTTCTATACATCACGGGTTCATAATTCACAGTGAAGTTGGCAAGGCGTCAAAACTTAGTCCATGGGTATACGGCTTACTAACATATTTCATACTGTACACTCGGCGGCAAAAGTCCTGTCGCCTCACTTGATTCATGGAGGCACGTGATGTTCATATACTCGAGATTATTAGGTGTAGAAAACGTGCGTATTTCTCAAGTCCATGAACACTGCCTGTCTCAGTGAAGCAGATGAGGTGACAGGACTTCTGCCGCCGACTGTACACTCGCAATCCAAAATTTGTATCCAGGTCTTGTTGAAGTTCGAAACATGTGACATACTTATGAACCAATTCCCCATCATTCCCACTGTAGCCCTAAATACTAGATAGCCTGTGATCCTTGGCCTCTATACTCACCCTAAGTCTTTGGGTGTACCGAACCAAAGTAGCGGTGTGAGGGCGACAGTGAGGACCAGTAGCCAGTAACAGAAGGATAGATCCCACCCGGTAGTTGACACCACCAACTGCTGCATCGTCTCTGAAGCTGAGGACCATACAAAGGGGGTTAAAATTAATGTGGGTCTGTGGGGGGGGGGGAGGTGGGTTAGTAAGTATTGTGAGGGGAGGGAGGTGGGTCAGTAGTTATTGTTTGGGAAGGAGGCCGGTTGGTCAGTAGTGTATGGGAAGGATCTCCAAAAATATTTAATCATAAATTATGATACCAGTCACTATAGGCTCACCCTTGCTAACAAACAAACAAACAGACATAAAATAGTGAAACGACCCATTTGGTGGAGGGATAACAAAATCACTCGACAAAACCACACAACAACAACACTCGATGGACATTTATGTTTGGTGTTCCTCCGCCGACAGTTTAGTTATCAATGTGTATAAGTAGGAGACTCACGGTACAGTACTCAGACTACTCACCTAATAACATGAAGGGTATAGCAGCCCCGAAGATGGCGATGTTGAGTAGCCCAGAGACAATCTTCCTTAGCACCACACCACCTGCCTTCTCTGCCAGCCCGGGGTAGGGGTGTCTGTGGGAGGCAGGGGGGTTCCTATATACACAAGGACGGAAGGACGGAGCATAATATTTCTCAATGCATCTAACCTCTGTTGTTTTAGTCGTTCGAACCACAAGTGATTCAGTTAAATTATGGCTGGCTGGCTTAGGGAATCAACTTTTTGTGCACCATAATATTAATACTTTTAATGCTACAGACAAACTATTAGTCCTTACCGTTACTCTATTACCATTTACCAGACTACTAAAGTACAATATAAACACTGGAATTCTGGGAGTCAATAATCCTGTCCTGCTGATCCGAGACACAACACGAATCTCTTGTCAACCTTGCATCCCGATCCTCCCGAATCACTTCAGTTGGTAGAGATTCAAATTGTGACTCGGAACAGAACACAAGTATTGACCCTCCCAGTGTACAGAATATTACCTACAGCTATAGAACTAACAGGGGTCCATTATTATATATCATAGTAAAGTTAAAATTTTGTTGGTAAGCGTTCATTCATGGCTATATAGGACTACAAGACCTGGTACAGCATTGAAACCATAACATAAACTTGTACTGCAAGAGGAGGTAAATGGTCCACTGTTTCGAAATGAGCCTGAAACACTTTTTTGGCTCGCGAGATCAGTAATGCAAAACCTACGAACAAGTGCGAATTCTAAGAGGTTTTATAAATACCTTCCCTTGCACTTGCAGACAGACATTTGAAGAGGCATGAGACAAGGACAAGACCGACTGAAGGGGGTAGTACAGTGTTGGTAAATCTGGAGATAACTGTTTCCATCAAACTATTCCAAGCAACAATAGAACACCACTATATTTATTCATCTGGTTCTGTTTCCTGGCATATTTTGGAGGAATCACGGCACTCCAAAGTCTCCAATGCAAGTACTGTATCAAAAAGTGTACTATCTCCTTAAGGTGGTAATTCACTTTCGTTACATTGGAGTGCCATGATTCCTCCAAAGTAGGCTAAGCCAGGAAACAAGACCAAATGAACAAAAATAATAGTGTTCTGTTGTTAGTTAACTGGAATAGTTTGGAGGAATCGGTTGCTCTAGAATTTCCAACACTGTACACTCGTGATACATAATTTCTGACCAGAGTGTGAGGAGCAGAAAGCTTCGAATCGCCTGGTATTGCTCATTTCCCCACTCAGTACACCTATAGAGGCTGAGTTCGAATGCAGCGTATGTATGTATGTATGTGTGATGCCTGCTGTTGTTCGTCTCTGGTCAGTCATTACGTATCACGAGTTTACTTCCACCTTAATAATAATAATACCTGTGGTGAAGATGTGCCTCCCTGGGCCAAAACAACTCTAGGATGAGCCAGGATCGAGCCAGGAGGACAGCCGTGTACACCTCCACCACCACCAGTACCACGAACATCACAAACCCCAGCCAACCTGTACACAAAACACATTACAAACATTACACAAGAACATTACACAAAAACATTACAAACATTACACAAAACATTACACACATTACATTGCAAGAACATCACAAACCCCAGCCATCCTGTACACAAAAAAACATTACAAACTATTACACAAAAACATTACAAGCATTGCATTACAAGAACATTACAAATATTACAATGCAAGAACATTACAAACATTACAAAAACATTACACAAGAACAATACAAACAAACACTACAAGAACATAAAAAAACCCAGCCATCCTGTAAACCCCCCCAAAAAAACTACATACATACATATTATTTATTTACAGTACATGACCCATAATATACTCTTTACTCTTTAATATTATTGTTGTGAGGTGACATATATCAAAGAGTCACACTTGACCCACGACCCCCAGTAACAATAGTGGGTGAAATAATACTGTTTACTGTCATCCTTGTTATCAGGCAACGTACAGTATATATACATACATACATACTGAACACAAGCGTCACTTAAACAGAAAGTGTGTGTGTGTTACATTAAACTTGCGTGGAGAAACGTCTTTTAGGATGTGTGTCTGTGTGTGTGTGTAAACTATGCGTGGGGATACGTATGCCTGTGTGTGTGTGTGTGTGTGTGTGTGTGTGTGTTCTTCCCTATTTGTATCTTTACAGGATGGTGTCAAGCTCGTAATGTACCAGTTTTTTTAAATCCAATTATATTTTTTTCTTTAAAGTTATGTTATGTTATTAGCACACATCACTTGTGTGTGTCCGTGTGTGTAAACTATGCATGGGGATACGTATGCTTGTGTCTGTGTGTGTGTATTAATCATGCAAGGGAATACGTATATATATATATACGTATGTGTGTGTGTTAACCATGCAAGAGAATACGTATGTATGTGTGTGTGAACTTGTGCCCGTCATCACTAGCTGTTGATTGATTTCAGTCTTATTCATGATTCATTCCCTATCTAGTAAGTCTCTCTCTCTCCACATCATGCCGAGAGAGATACCAACAATAGTCAACCCACCACACAGGAAGGCATGGCGACGCAGACATGTGGCAACACTGTACACATGCCGCAGCTCAGCTGGTTACTACATGTGGCAAACCAGCTCTCACTTCATACGTAGACTGTAACTCATAAATATTCTTTCTTCCCGATACGTATATTAATGAGGGATTGTTAGGCTAGTTAGTTTAGTAGTAGTATTAGGATTAAACTGGATGCCATTCCTTATTTATTATTTTCATTTAAACTATGCCATACAACAACACACTGCCTTCAACACAGCATCTATATATATAATTCAGTATAGGTCGATTCAGTGTCTGTTTGGAGGAATCAGAGGCTCCAATGTCGCCAAAACAACATCCTAGTTCCCTTATATAATAATGATAACAATAATAATAATAATAATAATAACAAAGAAAGAAAGCAAAGCAAATGAAATAAGGGAGAGGACCCAGTAGTAAGTAAGCTTGTACGGGATGGCAGTGTCGTAAATGGGAAACCCAAAGATAGTATTGTGTAGTGGACAAACATACAAACATACATACATACACACATACATACAAGTTTTAGACAGGAATGGTGTGAGGACAGAGATAAAGAAAAGGTTAGATGGATGGCAACACACACACAACAATACATGATGAACTGACTATTTCAAGGCTAACGAAGGGGGTAGCCTAATTCACTTTTGTTGTTACATAGCATGGAGTGCCTTGATTTCTCCATAGTATGCCAGGAAACAGGACCACTGATGAACAAATATAATGATGTCTTGTTGCTTGGAATAGTATGGAGGATTCAGATGCTCTAGATTTATACCAACACAAAAAAAAAAATCCCCCTTCATCATAATTATTTACGTAGAAGAAGAGGAGGTCGAGATTCTTTATTTATAAATAGGACGGACAGTGAAGGTATGTGTTGTGCATGGATGAATGATTTATGTTTAGGTTACTTGGAAAGGGAGTATCAGAAGGTTCTTGGAAGAGTGTGATTAGAAAAGAACTTTGAATTTTGCTAAGAAGAAAGGTTAGTGGGGGAAGGGGGGGGGACGAAGAGGAAGAGGATCAGAAAGAGGAAATATCTTGCCACTTTGAACAATCGAATAAAGTGCCCTATTATTTACGGAAGGCAACAGAACACAGTGACAATATTAAACACAGCATATGCACACGATTTTATACATGCAGACGTTCAAGGCAACCACAGTCAAGTATTATGATGATGACTTACAATGAATACAACAATTACTAAACAAGTAGAAAGGTCGCCTCCTACTCCATTGCATGTTGCTTTGTTAATTAAGGACTTTGTGATGTATAGTCAGAAAATTGGAGGTTAGTGAGTCCTGCTACTATTGCCACGAAACACCGCCTACATTGAAGGAGCTTGTTTTGTGGTATAGTCAGGAGGAATCAGATGCCACCAAGTTTCATACACGATCACAGGGTCCCTTACAAGGACCCTGTAATCGTGCATGAAAAATGAAGGTTTCTGATTCCTCCTGACTATGCCACGAAACACATTCCTTCCATAAAGGTGGTGCTTCATAGCAATATTTGGAGGACTCGGTAATCTCCAATTCTACTCTTGTCACACCAACAATTTTCCTACAAACAATTCTAACTAACCTTTATTTTTGTTTATTTAGTCCTGTTCCCTGGTATACTTTGGAGCAATCAAACCACTCCAATGTACCAAAAGTGTATATATTACTCCCTTAGTTATCTCTCATCTTACAGTGAAGCCATTCGTCGGGAAATGCTTACAGAAAGAAAAATAAATAAAGGATGTTTGGGACTAGGAGTTGAGTAATATTACCCTCTTTGTCATCATTAGACAACAAAGATATTAATGCGTAGTAGAGTGAATTGTTATAATATAAACATCACAACACTACACTGTCTTATACTATCCCTCTGACTCATCACGTAAAAAAACCATACATTTATCACAACACAACGATTCATTTACTAATCATATCACGAGTCATTTAGTACACACACACACACACGAGACGATACGTACAGTGAGTGGCCCTCATACCTCATTTTGCCTCAACTTAAAAAGAGTAACATACTGTATAATATTTCAGGTGCATGGATAAGATTATATTTGTTAGTGAAGGAGAGTCTACTTATTTATACTTCCTCCCAATTGTGCATGAGAATTGTGAGAGAATGAATTTGCCTGGATCAATACAACAGCTGTGGGTGTGTTTCATGGTATATATAGTGTGGAGGAGGATGTATTAGTAACCTTCCACCAGTTCATGCACCTATTAAAAAAAAACCTTGGTAACTGCTTCCATCGACAAAGACTCAAAACTGGTTACTTACATCACCAGCCGTACGTTATCCTGCAGAGTATTGTACATACGTATCATGAGCATGGTATCCGGATATAGATAAGGACACACACACACACACACACACACACACACACATACACACACACACACAATCTACGTACACATACAACCATTTCTTGTCGCCAATACACAGATACGTATATACTCTACAGTCTACACTATATTGGTAGCTCTCTCGGTGATGCGCTCTCTCTCTCTCTCTCTCTCTCTCTCTCTCTCTCTCTCTCTCTCTCTTCTTGGCAGATGATGGTATTAATGCTGGTCAAGTGACGAGCAATATAATTATGTTGTTCCACGAACCCTGAATAAGTTGTACGTGTTGTGAATGACAGGAGGAAGGAAAAAAGTGGAGTCCTGTGCCACCAGAGGTTTCTTTTAAATACATGACTTGTTTGTGAAGTCTTTGTTTACATTCTACAAAACAAACACGGCTCTCGTGGGAAACTGTAGGAATGATTTATGCTTCAGTCATGCAAGCTATATATGTTAGATTACAACAAGGTAAAAGGAATATATACTCTTCTCTTTATCTTGGACTGCACCACAGACCAACTTGAGCCCGTACTCACAAAAGCAAAGGTCACTCTTAATTAAAAAAAATGTGTTGGTAAGCGTTTATTGATGGCAAGGACTCCTAGGACGTGACTCTGCTTCCAAATAAATAGCCTGAAACACTATGATGAGGGCAGTATTGCAAACATACGAATATTGTACACACTACGAACACACTGCTGACATCTGGTGGAAGACAGACATAACTTAATTTAATCCTCGAGTGTACAATTGCCAGCACTTATAACTTGTACAGAAATAAACAGACATAGCTGATGGTACCATATATATATATATATATATATATATATATATATATATATATATATATATATATATATATATATATATATATATATATATATACATATATATATGTGTGTGTGTGTGTGTGTGTGTGTGTGTGTGTGTGTGCTGGCAACTGTACACACGTTACATGTACAGTCGGCAAAATTAATAGTGGAACCACCCTGATATTAAAATGAACTATTATAAGCTATAGGGGAGTTACAATACTCTTTTTTGCCGACTGTACACACAAAAGATATTCAGAAGAGAATCCTATTTTTATTGATTGATTATCCATTTGGTAATCAACGAGATGAATGTGTATATGGGTATCATCATCCACTGTATATTATTGTATTCACCACTCAACAAACAAACCATCATCACCACAAACTGCATTAATAAATTTCTTACAAGTATATACATATATATCTCTCTCTCACACACACACACGCCACCACAATTTATTTTATTACCATTTTAATCTTAACTCCGACCAAACACGCTAGAAACACCGCTACAACAACAACATATTACTACTACTATTTCTCTTATCATTAGCATTAGTATAGTAGTAGTAGCAGCCTCTAGACCACCTACCACTACCACCACAAAACAACCACAACAAATTTTAGCATTTCTTGTCTAGTCACCATGCCACTAACGACACTACCACGACTACTACTACTACCACCACTACTATTACTATTACTACTGCTCCTACAACCGAAATGACTAAAATAACTACCACAAATACTACAACAACAACTACTATTACTACTGTACTACTACCACCATCACCACCACTGCGACAATAACAATTATTAACACTACTACCATCACTACAACTACGACAACAACAACAACAGCAATTACCATCAACACCATCAACACAAATACAACAAATGCTGTTTTTTCTTTAATACAACAACAGCAACCACAACTACCACCACCACCACCACTACAACAACAACAAATACAACAACAACTACTACTACAACTCATCAACAGCAACCACAACCACCACCACTACAACAACAGCAACTACAACAACAACTACTACTACTACAACTACTACTCACCACAATAGACGAGTGCCCCTGGGAGTGAGACGATAGGTAATACCCCCAGGACCC
>JAWZYT010004151.1:80000-110000 GCA_034508575.1 Petrolisthes manimaculis
AAAAAAAAAAAAAAAAAAAAAGTGATTGTCAAAAAAATGTGGTGTGTGAAAGGTTTGTCATTAGTTGTACTCCTGTGTAGGTATGTAAAGAGAGAGTGAGAGAGAGAGAAACTAGAGAAAGAAGGGAAAAATCAGAGTGAGATTAGAGACTAGAGAAAGAAGGGAAAAATCTGAGAGAGAGAGTGAGAGGCTTTCCGGTTGACTCAGACACCAGCTCCTGCCACACCACCAACTTGATAAACAACATGCTTATAAAATTATCATCTGAGTCCAGAGGCGCCGGAAGGAGTCGACTCCGGCTGGCTGACGTCATAGAGAACTGGATGGTGTGACACTCGCTTCTGGTCTCAGGGTGGGGGGGTAGGTAGGTAGGTAAGTAGGAAGGTTTGGGTTGGTGGGTAGGTAGGCATAGGAAGGAAGGTGTACTACAAGGTGGGTAGGTAGGTAGGTAAGTAAGTAGGAAGGTTTGAGTTGGTGGGTAGGTAGGTAGGCATAGGAAGGAAGGTGTACAATAAGGTAGGTAGGTAGGCAGAGAGGTGGGTAAGCAGGTAGGTAGATAGGTAAGTAGACAGGCAGCCAGAGAGGTAGGTAGGTAGGTAGGTTATCCTGGTTGTTTGAACGTATATACACAAAAGTTTCATTATCTTGGTAATAGGAATTGTTGTTGTTGTTGTTTGTAATTATCAACTATTTACATCCTTACTACGTCATCGTGTCTTTCTTTCGTGTAAACATTAAATTTATGTCCAGATCCAATATTCAGTCTTTAAAAAAAATCTATTAATAAAATGATCTAAAGGGAATTGTCATAAATGTGATTTCTAGGGACTACAAAAAAAAAAAAAAAAAACTACTCTCCTCTTTAAAAAAAAACCTGTGATCGTGTATGAAAATTGGAGGCTTTGATTCCTCCTGACAAGTCCACGAAATAAGGACTCATTTTATCTCCACTTTTCTTGGGGCTTCATTATCAGTGTCTTAACAGTGGGTATGCTAAATGCTTGGGGAATCCCGAGTGAAAAACCAGAGAGAGAGAGAGAGAGAGAGAGAGAGAGAGAGAGAGAGAGAGAGAGAGAGAGAGAGAGAGAGAGAGAGAGAGAGATTATTACATACATGACAAAATAAACAGAGAGAGAGAACACTTTTTTATATACGTGACAAAATAAATTGGGAAAAGACCATGACAGAGAGGGAGTGTCTCGTGTAAGTACAGTACAATACAATGCGGAAAACCAAGTAGAAAATCCTCAGCCAGTCACCGAGTTGAAATCCTCACACACACACGCACACATCCTCGTCCTTCACCCCACGGAAATACCTGGCTGAATATCAGCAGCGTTTTCCTGATTGTGTTTAATGATTGATGCTGTATTATTATTCAAAGTATGTTTTTATATATTTGTGTGTAGCGTAGTATACAACTTGATATATTAATTAGTGTGAAGATAATAATTTATAAAGATGTATTAAAATAAACAAGCTATGCGGCACCTCTGAAATGTAAGTCAATTGTTGGACATTGCCAACAGTGACCAGGGTTTTATTTTTGCAGCATGTCAGATCTATTATTCTCTGACTATTCGAACATGTATTGCCATTAGCTACAGTACTATTAATTGTATACAAACTACAGTACTATTTATTATCTATACCTATCAGCGTGTAACCTATAAAAGAGTGTGGAGTCTGATTTGGACAAAGCAAATACTAGGAGAGACTTCTTATATTACAAGCTGTAATTCCCTATACGGACGTTGTCATGAATATTTACGCATTTCATATAACACATACAATACTAATCTGTGATATGGTATGCTTATAGTGACATTTACCTTAACATAAAAGGTTATAATAGGCGATTTATATTTACGTCAACATTGGTGACGCTAACATTTTTAGCCGTCTTCGTACTCACTTTTAACGGGAAGGCCATACTGTGTCCGATTCCTTTCATTATATCTTCCATTTGGGGCCTTTTCTCCGATGTGTGGCTGTTTCGATATTCTTTAGGGAAGGGTAGCCTACTAACATTAAAATATGTTACTTATATTGTTGATTATAAAAGACCTTGTAAGAGCTGTATTTTATGTATGTGTTTGTGGGAGCTGTACGAATGAAAACGGACACATTACAGACGTCATATCATATCCCAGCAAAGTGAAATTGATGTTAGTTCATTCATACTTATCAACCTCAAGCAACAACAGGCCAACTGTTCACCTCATTATACTAATAAATATTGACATTCACTAGTTTAGGAAGCAAATCTATCTCTATTGCAGCTATCTGATCATTATTCACATTGATGTAGCTTTGATTATTAAAATAAACACAGCGTAAGTTGAAGATTACAAAAGAAAACTTAACAAACCGATGCATGGAGTAAACCTGACCACCCACCCTATCGTAACCTTAACCTAACCTAACCTGACCCGGACTAATCGATGACGAAGGAAGATAGGTGCTCGTGTATGGTTAGTTCCGTTTACCTTCTGCAGTATGGGCGAGGCCTCGGGAGTTTGGAAGAGAGTGGCAGGGGCGTGTGAGGGTCCTGCTGCTGCTGGTGGAGGTGGTGGTGGTGGAGGTGTGGTGGAAGTCTCTGAGAACCTGCTTTTGGCTGGAGTAATCAGTCCTTTCCCTCGTCCCAGCAGGGGTAATTTTTCTTCCCTGCTTGCCATCTCTCCTGTCTGCCTTTTGATTGGCTCTTTCTCGTGTTAACTATCTATTTCTCTCCTGTCTGTCTTTTGTCTGTCTCTTAGTTACTGTCTCTTTCTCTCCTCTTTGCCTTTTGTCTGTCTCGTGGTTACTGTCTCTCTCCTGTCTACCTTTTGTCTGTCACGTAGTCACTATTTTCTTCTCTTCTCTGCCTTTTGTATGTCTCTTTCTTCTCTCTGCCTTTGATCTGTCGTGTGGTCACTATCTATCACTAATTATTCTCCATGTGTTGTGTTTCTTGCCCTGCTGTCTGCCTCACGGGTTGTGCTGTGGAGAAAGAAGAAGCTATAGTCAGTAATCATATCAAAGCATCTCAATATTTACATTATATAATTATGATACATTATATATATACTGTGAATGGTTCATGATATATCTTGGGAATGTTGTAGAGTAAATAAAGTATAAATATCTCTGGTAGTAATAATGTATCAAATGATTCAATATGACTGGCCAATTACACAACATAATATCTGTAAGATAAGTTGCTATCAAGGTCAACGGTGTAGTGTTAATTTAGGTGATTTTGCAGTGCCATCTGATGAGTTAACAGTATATGATTAATGTATGTACAGTTTCAGACATTATGAAACAGACACACTTGAAACGGGGGCCCCTCATTGAGCATGGCGTAGGATGAGACGTTGTGTGTCGTGCCGTGTCGTATTCTATGCTTGATAAGGGGCTCGTATGGAGTGTGTCTTATTATTCATGTGTTCACAACTGTACAATAGGCGACATTCAATGCATTGTGTTAAAAAAATTAATAGTTGGTACAGTACATACATACATTCAAGTGGGTTTTCTATGTTTGGACGAAATGAAGACTATCTGATAAGCCTATCATAAATTATTATGGTCGTAAAACAGGTCCTGGTCAACTTGCTTGAATACATTAATAATATTACTGTTTCCTGGAATAGCTTTTTAAGGAACGGCAACACTAACAGAATAATAATAACAAATGTCCCGCGTAAGGGATATTATAGTTCACTTTTGGTACAGTACATACAAACATACATTCGAGCTTTTTGATTCCTCCAAAGTATACCAGGGAACAGAACCAGCTTACTAACAAAATTAGTGGTGGCCTGTTGCTTGGAATAGTTTGGAGGAATAACTTGTTTCAGATGTGCCAATACTATATACTTATATCGACTTATCACCAACGCCACAATACATCGCTCACTCAACACTCTTTCTCTCGCTTCCACGTGACAAGCCGGGTAATAAAAAACAGTTTAAACAATCTTCCCTCCCACCACGAGAATTGCCAGACATCACCAGACATTACAATACTCTCAAATAACAACCAACCAAATCATACATACATACAGCTACCATCTACGAAAACAAAACAAAAATAAAATATAAACCAGACCCTAAATAAAAGATACAACGTGTGAATAGTAGTAGTGTACAATCCTAGTCACTGTTTAATTAAAAGTAGTAGTAGTAATAGTAGTAGTAGTTTGAGGTGGGTGGCTGCATTGGTAGGCTTAATTAAAGGACCCTGTGATATAGTAAAAAATATGATAGGTTAATGAGTCCTTCAATTATTGCCACGAAACACCACCTATATTGAATGAGCTTGTTTCGTGGCATAGTCAGAAGGAACCAGAAGCCTCGAATTCCCATACATGATCATAATAATATAGAGTCAGTAACAATAATAATGGTGTAACAGTAGGCTGGAGTTGCCATATTTGGTGTTACAGAAGCGAGGAAATGCCTTCTTTATCCGGCTCAGGCTATGCTACATACAGTAAGATAACACTTTATATCTACCCCACAACACTATAGCAACACCATCAACACTTTATATTATCTACCCCACAACATCATAAACACTATATCAACACCATCAACACTATAATATTATATCAACACCATAGCAACACCATCAAACACTTTATATCTACCCCACAACACTATAGCAACACCATCAAACACTATATCAACACCATAAACACTATAATATTATATCAACACCATAGCAACACCATCAAACACTTTATATCTACCCCACAACACTATAGCAACACCATCAAACACTATATCAACACCATAAACACTATAATATTATATCAACACCATAGCAACACCATCAAACACTTTATATCTACCCCACAACACTATAGCAACACCATCAAACACTATATCAACACCATAAACACTATAATATTATATCAACACCATAGCAACACCATCAAACACTTTATATTTACCCCACAACACTATAGCAACACCATCAAACACTTTATATCAACACCACAACACAACAATAATCTACAAGTCACACCAACGCATAACACCAAACCCAACAACACTATCTCATGCACGAAGTTATTTTTTTTTATTTTTTTTGCAGACATATTAAAAAGTCCGGCGTAAGCATACAAAGAACGAAATACAGTACATGCAGTTGTTTATTGATTAATAAGGGAGTAATGTTATAGTCGACATATTGGAGTCCTTCAAAAAATGCCACGAAACACACACACAGCTATACTGTATATGGAAGGAGCTTGTTTTGTGGTGTATGCAGGAGGAATCAGCAGAAGCCTCCACTTTTCATACACGTTCACCACAGAGTCCTATATTAACCTAAAAAATGAAGCGAAATCAGGCCTGGTCAGCATTTATTATTATGGATCTAAGTACAGTATAGTAGAGTAGAGTAGGGGCTGGCTGCTGGAAATTTACAAGAGGATAGAATGATGGTTGATAGGATTTCCGGCCTCCAAATATAATCCATCCTGTAGTTGTTTGTCTCTAGTTTGGGAGAAATTATATGTCACGTTGTCATCTTCATCACAGACTTTAAATCACAAGTTAACAAATACAATAAACTCTTAATTTGTCACGTTACTTTTTAATTACAAGTTTACAATTACAATCAGGTTGGTGTAAACGAAATATTGTTGCTTTAGTCTACAGAAAAATAAAAAAACAAGGATATTTTACATGTGTTACTTTTTCTCACACATCTTTTCATACGTGTTTGTAACTTGGTGCTCACGTGGTTGGTGTACGTATACGATAAAGGAATGCGCCCCCCCCTCTCTCTCTCTCTCTCTCTCTCTCTCAGCGCTACGTATTCCACCTTGTTTACCATGGAAGTATACGTTCGTTCTGTGACCAACCACGTGAGGTACAAACATGAAGCTGATTGGTTCAAAGGAATCGCGTGGGGGGAAAAGATGGTGCAATATCATACGTATGGTGTGGCTCCCTGGCCCTGTCCCTACTCCCTAGCTACATTGCATCATTATTTTGAGGGTGTAGTGGTGCGAGTGGAGCTGCATGGTATGACGGTGGGTTAGTAGCTGGCGTACACGAGTAACGAGTGGATGTACAGTGCTGTCGCTCCTGCCACTCCACTCAACTCTGCTCCATCCAGCTGTCTGTCTGTCTTGGCTCGCACTTTGGAGAAAACTCATTCTCGCAACGACAGATGACTATTTATCTACTGCAAAGAAAACAACACCCACTGCTATTTCGTACCTGCGCAAGGAAGCTGATTGTATGGTGACAGTGACGAAGAATTATATATGTGGACGTGAATAAGGAACTCCCTCATTAACCTCTATGAAAAGAGACCTACCGAAACTGAAAGTGTTGCGACGGTGAAGTGAAGAGTTTGCTCACTTTCATTGACGCATGTGATATACACTTCCTTCCAACAATCTCCAAGAGAAGAAGTAGAGGTACAGTACGTGTATTAAAAGATAGTGAGGTGAAATTAAGAACATTTAGTGATGTCTGCTTCTCTGAATACACAACTACAAGCAATGGTCAAAGACGACAAAGTGTATAATATTGACCAAGACTTTATCAACATCATGGGGGCGAATGAAGTAACTCCATCCATCAACACCAACAAGTTCATGGACAAATCTACTGCCTACAGTGATTTCCTCGGCAACTCGCCACCACCCTTCCAATACCAGCACACGGAAGGTTCAGATTTCACCAACGTGACCTATACTTCTAATCCCACCACCCCCAACAACAACAACAACAACACACAAGCCATTACCGCAGATCTCTTGGTGACTCTGGACCGAATCATCCCAGACGTGTACTTCCCACAAGGCACAACCGACTCGGCAAACCCCGTCTCTTGTGAGTTTAGTATGCCTGAAGAGTCAAGCGGCGAGTCCCCTTCTTACATCGACCTCAGCAACACGCAGCCCTACATCGAAACATTTCAAAACCCAAATGAGACTTACATTATTTTGCAGCAAACCCCGCAAGCTGTGACTGGTGAGTCATACAACAGAGAGACGTCAGAGGACACTATTGTCCCCAGTGAACTATCCAGCACTCACACAGCCACAACGATGGAAGAAACCTTAACCAGTCTAACCTCCCCAGGCTACAACGACTATCAGCAGGGTCTTGTGTCTGACCAAATTCCTTTCACAGACTGGTCACCGGTGTCTTCAATAGTGAGTCATGATGTTGCTGCTGCTGGTGTTGTTGTTGATTGTCCAATGTCAACGTGTAGCAACAACAGCAGTAGTAGTAGTAGAAGCAGCAACTCTCCAGGTTGTGGTTGGAGTGACGAAGCGTTCACCCCTTCCCCGGTCTCACCACCGCGAGGACGTAAACAAAACAAGGCGGGCGGACCAGTGAGGGGCAAGGGTGGGAGGGGACGGAGGAACTCAGCAACAGGCGGCCAACAACCCACACGGAGTACAAGCCGTAGACGCAGGAGCAGAGAGAAGAAGGTGAAGCTATATGAGCGTGATGAACCATTCGCTGATCCTAAGAAAGAGAAGAAACGACAGGACGCCATCAACTCCAAGAAAAATAGAGACAAGAAGAAGACCCAGATGGATGAACTGAAGGAGCAGGTAAGCAAGGTGCTCGAAGAGAAGGAAGATCTCAAGAAGGAATTGGAGACCCTTCGGAAACGAGAGGCCAAACTCAAGAACCAGTATATAAACCTTCAACAATACCTGAACCCCTACGTCCCTATCCCAGTCCCAGTAACATCTCCTTAATTAAGTAACTTTTGGTACGTTAGAGCACCTTGATTCCTCTAATCTAAAGTATACCACCAGGAAACAGGACCAGCTCAACAAAAATAATAGTGGTCTGTTGTTGCTTGGAATAGTTTGGAGGAATAAGTTGCTCCAGATTTACCAACACTGTACTGTACCCCCTTTATTAAGGACCCTGTGATCGTGTAAGATACTTGGTGGCTTCTGATTCCTTCAAACTATGCCACGAAACAAACTCCCTCGATATATATAGGTGGTGTTTCGTGGCAATGTTTGAAGGACTCACTAACCTCCAATTTTCTGACTACAGCACGGGGTCCTTAAAGAAACACCAATTATGTTAGTATCTGCCTTTCACATTCACCTTTACATTCTACCCAAAACACAATCCGGATCAGAGACTCTTCACGCCAGCACCCCGAGGCTTAATTAATTGTACAGTACAGAGAAAAGGAATGAACGTAGAGAGAGAGAGAGAGAGAGAGAGAGAGAGAGAGAGAGAGGGGGGGGGGGCTCAAGGTGCATGTCCCACTTCACTGGACTAAACACATCTACCACCATTTCATTACATTCACATCACCTTATGCATTCATTCATCAAACTGCTCAACAACTCATTATCACCATTTTTTTGTGTTTTCACCCATCGTCATTAAACCAATCATATATAGAAATACATTAAGCTAAATTTAAGTTTGATATGCTACAAAATCAAGAGATATAGATATATGTATATAAACCAAACCTACAGTATATTATAATGTGTTACGCATTACAAAATAAAGTGTTCAAAACGACATTATTTTTTATTGTCACAACTAACATACAAAATATTTATTAACTAGAAGTATACTTACTAACTATTTATATTTATTCACTAAAAAATACAAGCTTAACTGGTGAATATTTCTAAGACAGATGAGGGCAATAATGTCTTCAAACACACACACACGTACAGTCTGTCATTGATGCACGTAGGCTATGTACTGTACCCAACCCTCGTTCAGTTACTCTCAGTTAAAAAAGCAGGGGTATCATACAGCAGATATAGACTCACCAATCACAATCACTGTAAGATAACCCTGCTTACTACTCCAGTTTTTACCAGCTAATACTGCGAGTAACTGAGCGAGGGTTGGGTACGTGTATCATTGACAGAATGTATGTATATGTACCATTATCTAAAATGCTGAAATGTTGTCTAAAGTCTGGAAGGTTTTAAAGATAATCTACAATAATAAAATTCAGTCAATGTGAGAATCTCTTAAGGGGGTAATTCCTCCAAAGTAGAAAAAGGAAACAGTACCAGATGAACAAAAATAAATAATGGTGTTCTGTTGCTTGGAATAAATAGTTTGGAGGAATCACGTGCTACAGAATTACCAACACTGCATTGTACAGTACTTTCCCCTTTATGAACTGTTGGTGAATTGGAGGGCTACTGATTCCTCCAAAACTATGCCAGGAAACAGAACAGACCCCATCAATGGTATATGTGTGTGCTAATGGGGGATCTGTTTCATGGCATGGTTTGGAGGAATCAGTAGCCTTTTAATTTACCAAGAAGGGTGTCAAGTCTCATTATAATTATCTCATCTTTAAAAAAATATATATATAAAGAAATTTGTTGTCCTCAGCTGTTCAGGAAAAAGTTGTAGGCTACTGAAAAAAGTAAAACAAGAAAAACAAAACAATAAAAATAAATATAAATACAATAATACAACTACTTAACTAACTTACTAAATTATTTCATTATGTGGTTAAAGGACCGTCCCTGTGATGCAGTCAGAAAATTGGAGGTTAGTAAGTCCTTCAAATATGGCCACGAAACACCAACTATATGGATGCAACTTGTTTTATGGCATGGTAAGGTGGAATCAGAAGCCTTATCAAGCATGGAATAGAACTCACCTCTACACACGACGTCACTCATCATCCTATATCCTACCCTACACACACACATCATCATCCTACACACATACAACGTCATCATCCTATATACATACTTCCCTACACACACAACTTCATCATCCTACATCCTACCCTACACACACACACACACACGTCATCATCCTACACACATACAACGTCATCATCCTACATCTTACCCTACACACACACACAAAACATCATTATCCTACCCTTCACACACACACACAACACATCATTATCCTACCCTACGCACACACACATACAACACATCATTATCCTACCCTACACACACACACACACCGTCTCATCCTATATCCTATGGTCAATGAGGAGCCCTATTTCAGGTTTGTCTGTTTTATATGTCCACAACTGTACACACCCAACTCTGTACAAGTAATTAATATCATATAAGTAGCAATAACCCAACAAATACATATACATACACATATACAGTCGCGGTCAAATATAATCATCCATATAGGGGTAACTCACGTAAGAGTTTGACAGCTTTTCTCTGTTCCTTGGATGATAAACTTTCCAATCAATAGGTTAACTACCATCTTTTAATTTAATACAAGCTACTTAAAACAATAACATCATATGAAAACGTAAAAACATTAGACAGTAAAATGTTGGTGATACCCATTATTATGTGGATGATTATTATTGACCACGACTGTACATACACATACAAATCTCAAGGTCCTACAATCTTATTAAGGGACCCTGTAATGTTGAGTGAAAATTGGAGGTAAATGAGTCCTTCAAATAATGCCACGAAACACACACCTATATAAAAGGAGGGAGTTTGTTTCGTGGCACTGTCAGGAGGAATCAGAAGCCTCCAATTCTCATACATGTTCACAGGATCCCCTAAGAAGACTCGACTCATTCATGGAGGCATTTCCTATACTTAACTGAACTGGGAAAACATTATCTTGCTGCAGCGTTCATGTGACACACCATGATCTGCAACAACACACACACACACACACATAAAAAAAAAATTCAAAACCACTCCATCCTGAAAAAAAAAAAATAACACACACACACACTCACTCTAGGAAAAGTTGAGCACTGAGGAAAAACTGACCAAATGACATACTTCCCACCAGTTTCTTTAAAATATTTCAGGAAAGATTCACAAAATTAAAACAAAAACAAAAACACACACAACAAAATGTGATATATTATAGGCTTGATGAATACCTAAGTAGCCTTTCGTATCATAGATGAAACAGCTTGCTACTGTGTGTGTGTGTGTGTGTGTGTGTGTGTTGGTGCTTGGTGAGTTATACAGGAGAAAAAACGTCTGCACAATGAATGATACACATGGTTTGTTGTTCTCCTTTACTCCATAATAGTATAATAGTATAATGTGTATTGTCAGAAAATAATGAAACTCCTAATAATATTATGATGAAAGTAAAAGTCAACGGAAGAACACACACATACACACACACACTGCTGTAGTTTCAAGGTCAAGCTCAGCGCCCCCCCCCTTCCCCAGCACAACACTGAGGTACAAAATTTTAATATTAATGGCTACATCATCTTAAAAACATAAATGGTATAATTGTAGTGTCATACTTTCCTCGACTAAAATATACATACAAGACGCAAACAAAAATTCTAGAGTCACCATGTATGCGTATAAAAAGCAGTCATTTATTTGAGTTTTAAAGGGATTGTACACTTTTTTTTTTAGTATATTGGAGCGCCTTGATGCCTCCAAACTATACCAGGAAACAGAACCAAATGAATAAAATTACTGGTGGCCTGTTGCTTGGAATAGTTTGGAGGAATCATTTGTTGTTCCATATTTCTCAACACTATTAGGCTAACTCCTTAATTAAAACGCGAGCTCTGGCATCTAGCGTATATACACAACATACATACATACATACATACACACATTCTCTGTAATACTCCTTCAACTCTCGTGAGGGTAACATTACTTTGCCAAGCTTGTGTATTCATTATAACACTACAAAGGTAAAAGGCCCATAGTGAATGATGGGGGGTTATAATGTAATGTTAAAGGGGGTTATAATGTTACGGGGGGGGGGGTTATAATGTTACGTACACACTATTCTATACTTCTGCTAAGAGTACGTAAGATTTGTTTCCACTGGTGATGGCTGGCGACTGGTGGCAACTGCACGTCCAGCAGGCTAAGTTGTCGGATAGCATTATACTCTTCAATACAAAGGTCTGTGTAAGGAACGGATATACAAGTAAGATTTCAAAGGACCAACAAGGTGTGAAAAAGTAAAGGAGTCGCTCACAGGAAAGGAGGAGGGAGTGAAAGATAATATATATATAATTTATATACGTATAGCAGGACTTATTAGTCATGTTTTGTACAACCCCTGAAGTGCTACAATAATATTAATAGTTATAATGCAGTAGTAGTGGTTGAAAACAAAAGATATATAACAAAATATCATCATCATAATAATTTTGACTCCAGGAAGGATACACGCAAAAAAAGTAAGAAAGCCAGGATGAGAGATTATTTCCTACTGCTGTAATACGCATGCGCACTTGCTCTCCAGAGGTACGTATCTGCATGTAAAAGTAGTTGTGGAGACAAAGCCGGCTGGGTATGGAAGGATTGAACGTTCACTCAGTCAGTACGCCTCCAGATTGTCACTCCAGTACCCTCCACTCCACTGTCGAAGTAACACTGCAGTAGTAGAGCTCCGTGTTTTGAGTTGTGTATACATATTCTTTATCATTCTCTCTCTCGGAATGGAAAGCCAAGATAGTGACGACGATAGCTTACCCCTGCACGCGAAGAATAAGTACCGGTAGCGATGGCTGAATTCTGGACGAACCTTATTACCTTTGACATGGCTGGACAGTATTTGGAATCGGACATGGACTCTCTCATTAACGAATACGACGACAACCCCAACCCTCCTAATTCACTAACTCAAGCCTTTACCATAGATGAAAATAACAGCAACAACAACAACCAAATCCAACAAGAACTACTAAATTTGATGCGGCAGCAGCAGCAGCAGCAGCACTCAGAGCAACAGGAATGTTATCTGCAATCACAGCTCGCTTCCTCTCAAATCCCACAACAACAACAACAGGCAAGCATGGCACCAAGAAACTTTGTACCACCCACATCACCACAATATGAGAAGGTAGGAGGGGCGGCGGCAACCTGTACAAGGGGAAGCATTGCATATAATTTTGTGCAACCAGATATCTCAAGTCAACTATCAGAAGTAAATCCAGCTACATCTTCCTCCTGGCTTGGCGAACGTGTGGGTAATGTTTACAACCCACAGATTCGAACTTCAGAGCCGGGTGTGAATGGTGGTGGTGGTGGGAGTCGCGCCTTTAACTTTGTAGGGGATAAATCGGTAGCAGATGTGCAGGGAATTCACGACAACAATGATGTACGTGACTGGGTTTTCTTCCCTGACTTAGGCAATGGCGACCACTACTTGCAAAATGTTGGACCAGACTTATTAGAAGTGCGAGCTGCAAATGCCGCTGATGTCTTGCTACACTTCACCGCCCCTATGGGAAACAGTCAATCACAACTTACTACAACAACTTATCTATCTCAAGCTGATGGGAGAAATTATCTGCCACAAATTGACATGGAATTCGATCTGCCACAAACTGCCATGGGAAATGATATGGCGCATACTTCCATCTCCAAAGAAGTGGTACAAAACATGTTGCCAAATCATCAGCCACAGATATCCACCTTTGATGACGCCACCCTGCCACAAGCTTCTGCGTCTGATACACCCACACAAACCTCTACCCCTGATGATGTGGAACAAGTGTCTCTCCCTACAGAAGGTGCTACAAAAATGTCCGTAGATCTGTCACATAATCATCCCAACACCACCAACCAGAACCACGACAACATCAACAACAGCAAATCCAGGTACAATAATAATCACCCAAACAAAAGAGACAAGGAACAAAATGAGGAGACAGACACAGAAGAAGCCGCTAGCAACAAGAAGATGAAACTGTACGAACAACCCCCATCAGACAACCCCAAACAAGAGAGGAGGAGAAGGGACGCCATAAGAGCCAAACGTATCCGAGACGAATTCAAAAACAATCACAAGAAACTCAATGAGAAGCTGGACAGAGTTGAGGCCGAGAACAAACAACTACACACCGAGAACAAACAGCTACACACCGATAACAAACAGCTACACACCCAGAACTTCTGTCTTCTGCAGCTTCTCCACGATCATAACATCACTATCCCTTCGT
This sequence comes from Petrolisthes manimaculis, assembly GCA_034508575.1. Taxonomy (NCBI): domain Eukaryota; kingdom Metazoa; phylum Arthropoda; class Malacostraca; order Decapoda; family Porcellanidae; genus Petrolisthes; species Petrolisthes manimaculis. The sequence continues at coordinate 93,919 of JAWZYT010004151.1, forward strand.
CTTTCGGGTGAGCTCCAGCCTTGACATGTTATAAGCAGCATACGTAACTTCCACTCGACCTATTCCTTTGTACTTCAGCTTTACAAATGTACTAATAACAGAGAAGAAATGGGTTACGGTGCAGCAAAAAAATAGTTAGTAACTGGGGACCCTCATTTAATAACTCATTAATAATATATACGGTACTCTAGTAGGACATATTATTATTAGACCTTGGTAGGACGAGGCTGCTAGGTCAGACACCTTGAGGAACTTTAACAACAACAACAGTACTCTAGTAGGTCCCTTCTGATATGAACCACTCCCTCTTAGTAGTTCGACCGTCCTTCTTTTCCTTACACTTCATTTCCCTCGATGGAATTTGTTGTTGTCCCTCCACTGTCGTCTCCTTCCTAGTGCTACATGGTCTTCCAGGCTTAGCACGGTCCTTTCTCTTCCTTGTGTGTTTAGTAATTATTCCTCTGGTATCGTACGTCCACCGTGGCCATTACCTCGCCTGGTGTGACGTATATAAACATGCTGTAAGCTACTAAGGAACGCAGCGATGTTGTCAGAAATTTGGAGGTCAGCGAGTCCTTCCAACATTACCCTGAAACATCACCAGTATAGGAGGAGCTTGTTTCGTGGCATAGTTGGGAGGAATCAGAAGCCACAGAGTCTCATAAATAATCACAGGGTTCTAAATCAACTCTCTTTTCTAACAGCCTGTATCCACAACACGTAAACGTCTTATCTGATAACAATTATTACTACATCAAGAAATATCAACTACTTATATACGTATTAAGACATACTTTTAAGTACCATTTTCATAGAGTGTTTTACTTATGAATATCACTTTTACCTCCATTTCCGTTTTATCTAGTAATTTTATTTTCTACTTTTATTATTAATTTTATTAATATAATATATATATATATATATATATATATATATATATATATATATATATATTTTTTTTTTTTTTTTTTTTTTTTTTTAATGAGGTTATTGTTATGCACTAGTTACAGTTTTTCTAAATAATCTACTTTTCTTACAGGGTTGCAGACCTACATGAAGCAGCCAATCCCATCCTGCCTGAGTCTTCAGTGTGTTCTGTTACCCAACGGTGCCATCCATCACACTGTATCACTTCACCTCTTGAGGACTGTGATGAGTGTATGAAAATTGAAGGCTTCAGTGATTCCTCCTGACCATGCCACGAAACAAGCTCCTTCCACATAGGTTGGTGTTTCGTGGCAATATTTGAAGGACTCATATAACTCCGATTTTCTGACTACATCACAGGGTCCCTTAAGGGCACTGAGATAGTGTATGAAAATTGTAAGCTTCTGATTCCTCCTGACTGTACCACGAAACATTTTCCTCCCATATAGGTGGTGTTTCGGGGCAATAGTTGGAGGACTCATTTACATCCAATTTTCTTAATAATATTTATGGTTGTGTTTATTGGGATAAGTTATATTTTTAAGGACCCTGTGATCGTGAACGAAAACTGGAGGCTACTGATTTCTCCTCCTAATACCATGAAACAAACATATATATAGCTTCTTCAATATTGGTGATGTTTCGTGGTGGTAAGGGGGTGTGGGAGTAGGGGACAGGCTTGGGGTGGGTAGAAGGGGGGTGGGGTGGGAATAGGGGGTCAGGCTTTCTACCCAGCCAAAGCCTGTCCCCCTATTCCCTCCCCCCCCCAAAAAAAAAAAAGAAAAAACAAGCCTGTCCCCCTACTTCTGCACCCCCCCAAGCCTGTCCCCCTATTCCCACACCCCCCCCTCAAGGTAGTATTTCAAAGTTTGGGTCAGTAGCTCCAATTTTCCTTCTGTATACATTTCGGTCGGTCTCGTTAACCCGTATAATATAATAACTTTGGATTCCATTCGGTTGTGGGTTGTTGTTGTTGTGGGTTGTTGTTGTTGATATGTGTTCATTAATCTTGTACAAATCTGACTCGTAAATACTCAACGAAAGGAAAATATGAAACTTGTGATTATTTTCCTCTCTCTCTTTTTTAACTTTTTTTTTCTCTCTCTCTCTCATTCCCTTTTTTTTTTTCTCTCTCTCTCTCTCTCTCTCTCTCTCTCTCTCTCTCTCTCTCTCTCTCTCTCTCTCTCTCTCTCTCTCTCTCTCTCTCTCTCATTTTTCACTCTCTCTCTCTCTCTCTGTCAGTGTGCATGTGTGTGTGCGTGTGTAGTCAAATAAATCAGTCAACTATATAATAATTATATATATACGGGTTAAATATATAGTAGTATAATATGTACCCCAAATTATACCACAAAATAGAATAACTTTTTTTTTATATATAATATTTAGCTCTTTCTATTAATTATATTTCTATTGGTTAGGGAAGGTTGGGATTAAAGGCAAAAAGATTCGGATCCAATGAAAGATTCGGATCCTATAACCAAGAGTCGGATCTAATAAACAAGAGTCTGATCCAATAAAAAAGAGTCGGATCCAATAAACAAGAATCGGATCCAATAAACAAGAGTCGAATCCAATGAAAAAGAATCGGATCCAATAAAAAAGAATCGGATCCAAATTAATTTTCCATTTCGTACGATCTTCCTAGACACGTTGTCCAAATAATTATTACTGTTTTGTGGTATATATAGTTGGGATAAGAACTAGTATTAGTATTTTTAATTCACAATGTATTAATTAATGGGACAGTATACTTTTGGCACCTAATTAATTTGGTACTTAATTAAACTCCTTGATTCCTCTGAAATATTGTTTACACTAAAAAATAAAAAAATAAAAATAAACAGGAGGACCAGATTAAGGGGGTGCGGAAATAGGGGGGCAGGCTTGGGGGTGGGGGTGGGGGTTAGGGGGGTGCGGGAATAGGGGGACAGGCTTTCTACCCACCTCAAGCCTGTCCCCCTATTCCCTCCCTCCCCCCCAGCAGCCTGTCCCCTACTCCCGCACCCCCTTAATAGTAAAAAAAATTGTTGTAGGCCTGTTCATTGTTATTGTTGTTGTTGTTGTTGTTGTTGTCGTTTGGAACAGTTTGGAGGACACACAGATTTTATTACTAACACTGTATTGCATCTATATACTTCCTCCATAAATTAATTAAGACAACTTGCAACAACTTTCAAAATTACCAACTATAATATTATACAAAATTGAAAACCCCTCGTCGTCACCCAGTATTTAATAGATTTTTTTTTTTTACTTTTTACTTTTTTTTTTTTTTTTTTTTTTTTTAAATATGATTATTAATTATTGGTCTAAGTGTATTGTTTTTGCCCTAACCTCTGTTGATTAAGTTTTGCATTGTACTACTAAAAGTGCATACAGCCTGCCTGATTATATAATTTTTTTTTATTATATACATAAACATTACCGCTTTGTAGTGATAATTATATATAGTAGAATTCTGAGGTGATTTAGGTTGCTCAGAATTTTAATATTAGTTTTTGTTTACAGTGTAACTTATATTCATTTTTTTTTTTTTTTTTTTTTTTTTTTTTTTTTAAATTAAGGACCCTGTGATTGTGTACTGTAAGAGACTTGGTGGCTTCTGAATCCTCCTGACTATTAATACATGCCACGAAACAAGCTCCTTCAATATTTTGGAGGTGTTTCGAGGCAATGTTTGAAGGACTCGCTAACCTCCAATTTTCTTACTACACCATCCATGCACGGGGTCTGGGCCAGGGTTATAACAACAACAACATGGGTTAGTTTACTTAAGTTACTACAAAACTCTAATATTAGTTGAATGAAAATCCAGTATATATTTATTAACATTTAGTCTGCTAAAGTCATGAAATATCTATACTGTTTTCGTACTTGTAACAATTATTTTTTGTAAAAATTTATTATTACCATTTTGTCTCCAAATTATACTGTTTTTATACCTGCAATATTTTCTGTAAACATTTATTATTATCATTTTGTCTCCAAATTTTGGGCTGATAAATTCTGGCATAAAACTTAAAAATGATATATATAGTACACATTTGGAGCGCCTTGAGTCCTCCAAAGTATGCCAGGGAACAGGACCAGCTTAGCAGAAGTTAATATTGGTAACCTGTTGCTTGGAATAGTTTGGAGGAATCAGAAAGTCTTGCCAAAAACTAGTGGGCCTCGGTCTGCCAGTTCTATACCATAATTTTGTTTATAATTGAGTAATGTCTCCCCCCTCCCCCCCTCTCTCTCTCTCTCTCTCTCTCTCTCTCTCTCTCTCTCTCTCTCAACATTCATCTGCCCCTCACTTATTTCTGTCTCAACACTCACTCTCTATCTACTCATTCCTGTCTCTCTATCACTCATTCGTATCTCTCTAACACTCACTCTCTACCACTCATTCGTATCTCTCTAACACTCACTCTCTATCACTCATTTGTATCTCTTTATCACTCATTTTCTATCACTCACTCCCATCTCTTTAACACTCACAAACAAATATCCACCAACGCTTTCCTTCCATCGCAATAAATATATTGGTAATAAAGAAAAACACATGTATATATAATTTTGCAGCACCATATAATAATAATAATAATAATAATAACAATAATAACTGAGGGTCTTGAGTTGATATTAAGGTAACGTTGCATGATTATATTTAGATATGATACCGATTTATTTACACGATGGAAGGAAAGTGTTGCTTGCATGCAGGATATTTGTGGTTGTTTGTGGCTGTTGGTAAGTTGGACATGACATCTCCCTCCTCTAATATAACCAGCTACATGACCTATTATATACTACATGTGACCCAGCTCAAGTGTTTATTATTAACATCATTTTAACTCTGTATTCCTTCTTTTACATACGGTACTTAATTCCCTTGTCTTTCAGTCTCCTCACCTCCTCCTCCCTTTACCTATCATCCTTTAGTTCCTTTCACCACCATCACCATCAATCATCCTTACATCTCCAGTTTCATACAATCTTCACCCTTACACCCACCCCCCCAGTCTCCCATACTTATCACCCTTACACCCCTAGTCCCTTTTACACCTAATAAAACACACAAACACACACTTACATCCCCACTCCCCACACTCATCACCCTTATAACACCCCATAACACACAGACACACACACATCTTTTTACAGTGACAAATTTACTGTATGATATTGATTAGTACATAAACCAATATGTAATTGTTTTGCCATATGGAACCATTAGGTATTGTTAAAGCTCAAATATTGTTAAGATTGGTCTATGACTTTATATATTTTGCTATAACAAAATGAATGCGCTTTTATAAAAATTGAAATTCAAAATTCACTCTGTGTTTATATTTTTCCCTCATGAAGTTTGAATCCGTGTGTGACTAAAATATAGCTTTGGTACATTACATTATGGAGAGCTTTGATTCAACCAACATATACCAGGAAACAGGACCAGATTAACACAGACTATGGTGTCCTGTGGCTTGAAATAGTTTGGAGGAATTAGTTGCTCCAGATTTACTATTTACTGTACTGACGACACCTTATAAGAAAATTGGAGGTGAGTGAGTCCTTCAAATATTACCACGAAACACCACTACCCATATGGAAGGAGCTTGTTTCGTGGCATAGTCAAGAGGAAGAAAGAGAAGCCTGCAAATTAGTTAATACACGATCACAGGGTCCTTAAATGAAGAGAGGGGGTCAAGGATGGGGTGGGTGGGATGGGGCACTGGGGATTAATGATGATGATGATGATGATGATGATGATGATGATGATGATGATGAGGGTCGCTGCTGATAAACCAAACAACAACAACAACAACAACTTCTTTAAACAATCTTGGATGTAAACACTACTTAACTAAGGAGTCCATCATATATTACTATACGAAACACCACCGATTAATGATAATAATATGGAATGAGCTTGTTTCGTGTCATAGTCAGGAGGAATCAGCTGAAGCCTCCATTTCTCATACATATCCTGCACGATCACAGGGTCCTTAAGGGGGTGCGGGAATGGGGGAACAGGCTTGGGGGGGTTTAGGGTGGTGCAGGAGTAGGGGGACAGGCTTGGTGGGGGTTTAGGGTGGTGCAGGAGTAAGGGAACAGGCTTGGTGGGGGTTTAGAGGGGTGCAAGAGTAGGGGGACAGGCTCGGGAAGGGGTTAGGGGGTGCGGGAATAGCTTACAGGCTTTCTACCCACTCCCTATTCCCGCACATCCCCCAAGCCTGTCCCCTACTTCCGCACCCCTTTAATAAACAAACTACTCATATTCCTCTTATATACATACGAAATTATGTGTTGATTATGTATTGATAATCCTGTGGGTGAACATTATTAACCTACTGTAAAAAAAAAAAAAAAAAAAAAAAAAAAAAAAAAGTAATGTATAGTATCCATCATGGGAGAGTTAAAAGTCACTATATAATTATGTTGTATAAATATTGTATAGGTGTATATTGTAAGAGGCACTCCTTACCTCATTTATATCAATCAGAAACCCTCATGTGTGTTATGGGCAGCACACACACACACACAAACACACACACACACACACACTGAGTCAATATTACTTAGGGTTTATAGCCACCTATTATTATTATTATTATTATTATTATTATTAGAGTTGGTGTTATTGTTGTTGTTATAGTGTAATTGTTATTGTTTTTGTTATTCAGTCCGAGTTTAGCCATATTATCATTATTATTATTATTATTATTATTATTATTATTATTATTATTCGAGTGGATGTTATTGTTGTTGTTATTTATTCCAATCATGTGACACACCCCAATCTTCTGCTCCTTCACCCTCAAACTCTCTCCCCCCCACCTCCACCTCCACCTCCCCAACCCCCCACAGGGCCAGTACTTACTCACACATCCGCTATTGCACCATAGTTTGTAATATCGAGGCGAAACGTATCCAAGCTTCCACGTAACGACACAATTTTAAGTCACATGGTCTCCTCACTCTCAACCAGCAACTACACACACACATACATACACACACACATACATACATACATATAAACAAATATAGTCTAACTCTCTGCCACCACTACACACACACATACACATACCTCAAACATGCATACATACATACATACATACAGTCTAACTCTGCCACCACTACACATACACACACCTCAAACAAACATACATACATACTGTACATATACAATGTAACTCAAGTGGTGGTGATGGTAGTGGTGCACATTATTTATACATACAAGTAATATTAGTTATAATGTATACGTATATTGTATTAATTAAGGGCCACAGGAAGTCATATACATGCTGTTTGTTTTTGAGGGTTTACAGCATACAAAAAATATATATACAGAATATATAACACTACGTAACTGTAATACAACATTATTATTATTATTATTATTATTATTATTATTATTATATAAGGTTTGTCGTTTTGCAATTAGGCTACCGAGTAACTACTAGGCTATTCGTTTCAGCACCGGACAGACGCGGTTTTTCGCAAATATCTCCTAAATGAATAAATACATATATATTAAATAACAGCTATAATAGTACTGTACAAACTTATATTGTTGACTCATTCACAGAACTGCCCGGTGATAAGGGAAGAGGGGGGGGGGATAAAATATTGCCACCTCGCTCTATTCACAACAACTAAAGATCATTAAGTAGCCTAATATTAAATCACAATAATATTTTTTTCAACCCATGCAGTGGCGAGGAAATAATCAGTCCAGTCAAAAGGAACTTATTTTCATCTTCGAACGTTTTTTTTTTATATAATTTTAAGCTTCATAAAATGCAAATCTAGCAAGTCACAGTTAATTTACAGTCGAGTGCCAGATATTACACGTATAGAGATATCTATTGCCAGCTCTCTCCGTCGTTTCTAGTAACATAGATTTAATTAAAAAATATATATATATATATAAATAAATATATTATCAGTATGAAACCGATGATAAGTGTAGTGAACGATAACACCACCCACACCTCATTAAGAGTGTGTGAGTCAAGTGTCGTATCAGTGACGTGTAAAATGAGTTAACAAAAAATTATTGAAAATGACAGAAAACGATGTAGCCTAGTCACTCAGGAAAGACTTCCTTTATATTGTACTGGTGTTTTATATATAATTATATACCGTGTTTATATATTAATGGGCAGCTTAATTAACATATTTTCTTTCGTAAACCTTCATTCACTTCTTTTCAACTGTCCCTCCTTTTCTTCTATTTCTTTCGTGCTTGCTATCCCACCACCTCTGTAGGCTATCTATCTTCTATCTCCTCCCATAAGTTTCAATTATAATAAATAAATAAATATAAACAAAATAAAATGCATTAACACACACACAGTCATAAAGTATACGTGTTATCTCACCAATATCAATCCCTCCCCTTTCCTCTCTCATCACGTGCCTCTCCCAACCAACTACCATTACGTCACCTCCCCTTCATCTCTCTAAGAGTCTACAGTATATACAGTTCACCCCAAGGCCTCACGCTGTTCACCCCTCTTCTATCAGTCACACACCCGTCCCCTCTACCCTCAACTACACCTCCTATAAATGTATATCTTCCAAGCTATTTATATACCTTATAGTTACCCATCCCACTGACTGAGGTAATATTACACTTGTTAACCCTCTTGTTCCTCTTGTTTACGTGACCTACGCCACTCCACTCAGCTGCTCTTCTCAGAACTAATGGAGATATGCGGGGCATTCCAAGAAGTGCTGGAGCTGGGGAAATGTGTGTATGTGTGTATGTGTGTTGTTAATACTGGTTGTGCTGACTCGACCCCCACCCCCACCCCCACCCCCCAAATCCCACCCACACACACACACTTTCCCGGTGAGTAGGGAAGGGAAGGTGAAGGTCACGTCTACATTTCTCTACACCACCTTCTCAATACAATACTGTAGTTACCCTTCCAAATGTTATTCTTCGTGTAGAAATGTGGGGTTTAGGTATCTACTATAGTGGTGGAACTCTGCTTAATCTCTATTATTATTATTATTATTATCTCTTGTAAGACATTAAAGTGTTTTTTTTTTATAAACCATATATGTCACTTTCATCCTTAGTAACAATAGTAAATAATCTCTGTCTCTCTCTCTGTTTCTTTCTGTGTGTGTGTGTGTGCGTGTGTGTGGGATCGTAGAAACTTGGTTCGTTTTCTAGTCTGACTCATCGACTCAACTCAACCATTGCAACTCAACTATTTCTGATGACGTAGTGTTAAGGAAATTTCCACCAAAATCCACACACCAAACGATAAAGATGACAAACTGTGACCATGAAATAAATTAATAACATGTACAGTATAATTTCACATCCCTTTACAGTAGGATATCTATACTATGGTGTACAAAAGTTGGTTCCCTCAGCCATCCACGATATGACAGAAGCACCTGTGGTTCCAACTACTAAACAACAGAAAATAGATAGATAGATAGATAGATTTGAGCCATCCACAATATAAGAGAAACACATGTGATTTCAACTACTAAACAACAGAAAATAGATATAGATAGATAAATTTGTGATGTTGGTGAATTGGTGGTGTGGCTGGTGTATGTATGATATGTCTCTCTCTCTAACCAACTTTATTGTATTACCACAGCATGACACTTATACTGAGGTTGAACGAATTAGTAACACCAAGCCACTGACAATTGTAAACCCTTTAATTAAACGACTGTACACAGACATACATAGTGGTGACAGTGATGATGGTTGAGGTGGTGGTAATGGTATGGTAGTGATGGTGTTGGTAGTAATGGTAGTGATGGTGATGGTAGTTGTAATGATAGTGGTGGTGGTAGTAATGGTTGGGGTAGTGATGGTAGTGGTAGTGTTGGTGCTGCTGGTAGTAATGATGGTGGTGGTGGTAGTAGCGATGGTAGTAGTGGTGGTGGCTCACTCGACATGCATGAACACGTGATGGCACAGACGTTTAGTGTCGGGAAACCCCTCCTCCCCCCCCCCTAATGTAAACCCCCCAGCTGGCGCCACTACAGGTCAACCCAACCCAAGCCAAGCCAAGCACCGGGGAACGGGAAATACCCCTCCTCTACTCTTCTACGTATACAGTATAATACAATCATACATACATACATACAGTCAGTCAGTCACGGGTTATGTCTCTCCTCTTTTTTCTTTATTAACTCCTTAGTCAACATGTGAACGTTTTGTTTTTACAGTCATGAGACATATAACTTCCACTGATGATGTTATTATTATTATTGTTGTTGTTGTTGTTGAAGTTTTGTATCATCTGTCATAGCAGTGAACCAAATATAACAACAATGCTTATCCTTGTCTTATTAATCTAGCTTGTTGAGGGTCGTTTAATTAAGGAAGGACCCTGTGATCGTGTATGAAAATTGGAGGCCTCTCATTCCTCCTGACCATGCCACGAAACAAGCTCATCCTTCCATATGGGTTGTTGTTGTGTTTCGTGGCAATATTTGAAGGTCTCATTCATCTCCTATTTTCTTACTACATCACAGGGTGCCTTAATTAATAATACTCCATCAGTCTATTCCAAACACACCTGGATACTGTACCTTAATTAATTAGATTGTACCTGCATCACCTCACTAGAATAATATGACTTGTAAGTTTTTCTATGTAAAGTTGTGGCATATTGGAGCGCCATGAATCCTCCAGAGTATGCCAGAAAACAGGTCAAGGTTAACAAAACTAATGGCACTCTGTTGCTTGGGTGAATCAGATGCTCCAACTTAATTTAAGACAAGAACAATAATACTGTAGATTGAGAGAACCTATTATGGAAAATTGGAAGGCTACTGATTCCTCCAAATTATGCCAAGAAACAGAACCCCTCCATAAGGAATTATACAGGAGATGTGTTTTATAGGTGAGTTTGGAGGCCTACAATAACTTCGAATTGATTATAAAAGGTTGATTCCATTAACTACAGTACTGCCAACATTAAAGTTTTGGCAGGTAAGTAACCCCCTAACATGAATATTTAAAGAAAACGATATTAAAAAAAAGTCACGGAAATAATATAAGAAAACCATATTTCTTTAAGGGATACTAAACTTCTATTCTGATTAAGGTCATATTATATGTATATCAGTGTGCTATATACCTGCTGTTATTAATTTTCCTGATTTTGCTACTTTTTATTTACATATATATATATACATTTTATTTACATTACATATTTTATATATATATATATATATATATATTCTTTTTCATTTTGCAGTGGTATCTAATAGAATGAATTTTCAACATGCAATGGGCTATATGGGATCGAAGCAAAGTCGAGTAAATATGCATAAAACGTGAAATTATTAAATAATTCCAATTTCCAAATAGAACAATACTTTTTTATTTAATATTCACTAGTTTCAACTTGAATGTGTTTCAGAATCCACTTTACTTCAACCCCGCGTAGCCACAATATAGCCCACTTAGTCCTTTAAGCATTATTACAAAAATATATAATAGGTGCTGAAAATATATAACCAGAACTAAAATTAAAGGCATTACCAAGTTAAATATAATATAACATGTTGTTACAAGGTTGGAATAGATAAGAGGCAGATGGTAGCTGATCACACTGTTGATGAAAGTTGTGGTAGACGAACAACATACACCAATTATCTGTAATACAATAGATGGTAGAATGTCCAAACATGAAAACAACACACACACACACACACTTTTCCTCTCTGGCAAATGCGTAATGGTTGATACTGGAAACAAAGTCTAGGTAGTATTGTATTATGAACTACTTGTGGGTCAAAACAAAGATACCGAGATACCCAAATAATGTGGTCTCACAGCTTAGGAGTATATTGTCATATTAAAGTGGATAAGTATACAGTGTACACCCCAACATGCAAATAAGTTCTTTAATTTATTACTTTGTTTACACACCCTTGTCACTTTACTCCAAACAGTATAAAACCCTCCTCTGATTTAGGATAACAGCATAACACAACTAAATGATAACAGCCCTGAGAAGTAGAAATATTCCTTACCAAAACGCATGAGGCACAGGAAGTCACTCAGGGTGAAGTTTCAACTGTGACATGGCGTCGTCCACTCTTTTCTGCAACTCTGCAACATCCTTTCGCTTCTTCTTCGTCTCCATTTTAAGTTGGTGTACCTCCTTAGGGGTATTGGTCAGTACCTGCAGGTAATATGCTTTTTCCTGGTTATCCTTGTCTCGTTTTTTCTTAGCTTTGATTGCGTCCTTGCGTTTCCTCTCCATCACGGGGTCATCCAGGGGTCCCATCTCATACAAATGTTTCCGTCTGGCACCATTCCTTCCTACTGCTACTCTGGGTACTCTTCCACTGATGGCTTCACCTGACATACCGGGTTCTCCGACACTCGACGTACACTTGTTGAAAACATGTCTTCCTTCTCGTCTGTATCCTGTTCCTCCTTGACCAACAACACCACCTCCGCACTGTCCATAATATCCTGATCCTCCCTGTCCAAAACTGTCCACACCTCCCTCGCCATAACCTGTCACCAACTGTCCAAATAGATGTTGAGATTGTACCTGTCCTATCTCTCCCTGCCCAAAGTACCCTGTTGCCCCTTCCTGTTTATAGTACCCTGTTGCCCCTTCCTGTTCATAGTACCCCGTTGCCCCTTCCTGTTCATTGTACCCCGTTGCCCCTTCCTGTTCATAGTACCCCGTTGCCCCTTCCTGTTCATAGTACCCCGTTGCCCCTTCCTGTTCATAGTACCCCGTTGCCCCTTCCTGTTTATAGTACCCCGTTGCCCCTTCCTGTTTATAGTACCCCGTTGCCCCTTCCTGTTCATAGTACCCGGTTGTTCCTCCGTGTCCAAAGAGATGTCCAGCACCTCCCTCACCTATTCCTGCCATAATGCCTCCTCCACTCATCCTGTTTATTTTCTTTTTTCCAGCCTTGGAATGTCCAGCACTCCCTTCCAGGTCCCACTCCCTACTGTTACCAGCCATGGATCTTCACTACACGGGACTAACACAGGAATGTTACACTACAAATATGTAATACAGAAACAAAACTAGTACAAAACCAAAGGACAAGATAAAATCAGAGAGACAACTTTACACCATCCAGACCCTAATATTACATTAATCTATTATTGCTGGAGATACAGAGAATAGAACCACAAAATCATTAAAAGATGCTGGACTTAACGGATTTTAAACTTTTAGCCTATAAACCACAACCTTGCAGAGCCTTTTGAAAACTCAGAAAATTCTTTACTACTTTCAGACTTTCAGACAATAAAAAAGGTAGAACAACGACCGGTGTGAAACAAAATGACGAAAGAAGGATCGTTGTATACTGTACTGTATGGATTGGGTCAAGTGCAGAAGTGCTGTCTGTCCAGGGGAATAATAACTTGGGAGATGAGGTGAGGTGTGTCAAAGTGCTCTCCAAAGTTGATGAGAGACGATATCAACAACCTTAAAGTTGATGAGAGACGATATCAACAACCTTAAAGTTGATGAGAGACTATATCAACAACAACAACCTTATAATTTGATAGGAGTTGAGTGTGTTATATAGGTACTTTCCAACGTGGGTGCTTTCTTTCAACTGGTGGCATTACCCTACCACAAGCCAACTATATATAAAGCCTATAAGAGACGTCCTGACGTCTTGAAGCATATCCTCCCCATACAGTCACTCATGAGGTCATTTTAATGGGATGAATTAATGTCGAGGCAAGATAGCTTTGAGGATTTTTACGTTATCATTAAAGTTCTCAGAAAATTCAGATTTTTCCTAAATGATTGAGACTACCCAAAGAATATTCTATTTAGACAAAGATGAGAACATTTTATTATGTAGTCACTAGTGGTATTTAAATAACCCGAGTTTCTGTGAACAAGGAAAATGGGAGGCCCAACAAAAGCAAATAAATTAAATGTTTATTCTATTGTATATTCGGCGGCAAAAGTCCTGTCACTTCACTCAGCGTTTCTTGAAGGATAACATAAGGGATAATCATACAAAAAAAAAAAAACTATCATCCATACATATATATATATATATATATATATATATATATATATATATATATATATATAAACCACTCTGATAATAATACAGTATAGTTTACGAACCTGTGAAGTATTTATTTCCAAACTGTTATACTTCATAATTTGACAGATCTGGTGATGGGACTTTTGCCGCCTATACTGTACCCAAAGTCTATTACCACCTGAAGGATATAATACGTCATTGGTTTACTGTAGACAGTGTAGAGGATGTTTACAACCAGCCTTTGACGTTCCCAACTTCCAACCTCTTTTCTCACATGAGTAATAAAGTGTGGTTTGTGGAGGGAATTAAGTTTTCTTTTCCCTCATTCTGGTGTCGCAATCTTAACCATACCGGTACTACTACTACTACTACTAAGTGAGTGAGTGAGTGAGTTATTACAGCAAAGCAAAGAAGGACACAAAGAACAGAGAGTATAATCAAGGGAATATCGGTAACACATCTTTGGTACCGTACAGTATACATACATACATACATACATAAGAGCGCCTTGATTCCTCTATAATGCGCAAGCCAGGAAACACAGGAGCAAAATATGAACGAAAATAAATACTGGTGTCTTGGCTGCATGGTGCTTGTAATAGTTAGAAGGAATCACTTACTCCCTCCAGATAATATATACCAAAGCTGTACAATCTATCTATCTATCCTCTTATTATATACTTATTTTGGACTTCCGTGAATGTTGTATGCTGCTCCCCTTAATTGAAATGAATCCGTGAGTTCTACTTTAGACTATAAGGAAAAGTTGACAGGAGGTCGGAAAAGGATACCAGGATTGCGTGATGAGGAGTGGGTGAGGCAGGAAAGGCAGGAAATGTTTTAATTAGAATCCCCCTCCCTATGCTGGCGACCTATCCTACTTACATGCAGACACCACACAACACACACTTATTATTACTGTACACTCGTGATATTTAATTTATGACCAGAGACGAACTGCAGGCATCACACATACATACCCTACACTCGAACTCAGCCTCAATAGGTGTACTGAGTGGGGAAATGAGAAATACTAGTCGATTCAAAGCTTTCTGCTCCTCACACTCTGGTTAGAAATTACATATCACGAGTGTACAGACAGGTATAGAGAAAGAGCTCGTTTCGTGGCATAGTTAGGAGGAACCAGAAGCAGCCTCCAATTCTCATATATATATACATGATCACAGGGTCCTTAATTAATAGCTTTTCGAGGAAGGTATATTTCTTGTTTACACGTGGATCGACATACAGACAAGCATAGGAAGGGATGTTATATTGTGTTTTAAGTATGCATCCATCCGACTTCCCTCTACCTCTGTGTTGTAGTCAGAAAATTGGAGGTAAATGAGTCCTTCAAATATTGCCACGAAACACCACCTATATAGAAGGAGCTTGTTTCGTGGCATGGACAGGAGAAATCAGAAGCCTACAATTTTCATACACGAACACAGGGTCCTTAAATGATGACTTTTTCTTTGGCGAATATCCTATAACAATATGTGATGTGAGACTCTTCATTAATTAACCTACAAGTCAGATATGTAGGGAAGGAAAGCTATAGCACTCTCCAGTAGGCTAACCTATAAGTAGCCTATACGGACTATACTGTAGATGACCAAGCTACGGTGAATCCATAACTATTATCAATATGCCGTGGAGGAAAGATTGGCTGACTGGAAGGCTAGAAGTGAATTGTAATAAGAATCCTCAAGTTTATTCACTCCCACCTCTCCCTCTCTCTCTCTCTCTCTCTCTCTCTCTCTCATAAGCCATACATACCGTACGACATTGTTTAGGCATACAACAAATGTAACCTCTGTATAACACTTTGTAAATATGTCCTTATGATATTAATTGCCTCACTTAAAAAAAAAAAAAAAAAAAAAAAAAAAAAAAATTGCCTCACTTCCTCTGATAGTGTCCACAGGAGTAATGTATGTATGACTCATCCGGTTTTTGTCCCTCGGTACGGTATAATCCCCTCAATCTTCCCCGGGCCAACCAACACAACATAATATTATCCCCCAAGCAAGTACAGCCTAGTATAGTATTGGTGCCATCCCATTATTCAGGGTTAGTGTTCTTCTAGTTAGTGCCAGGCTACTTGTATATTCTGCCCCGTG
>JAWZYT010004151.1:115000-142500 GCA_034508575.1 Petrolisthes manimaculis
GTGCATAGGCTACATACATACATACATACACGACGCTCGGGCCGAAAGTTTCTACGAGAGCAACAACTTAATTTTATACGGTGTTGGTTAAGCGGAATTAATCTCGTTGGTAAAATATTACCTCGAAACGCCGCCTATATTGAAGGAGCTTGCTTCGTGGCAGTCAGGAGGAATCAGAAGCCACCACCACAGGTCTCATACAAGATCACAGCAGGATTCATCATAATTAAGCGATTGTGTTTCCGCGATAACATTGAAAATTTATTATTCGTCAATATTCAACACCACCGTACAGTAAATACACTAAACATTTAATAAAACTACAGTAATTGAGCAAAGTATATAAGAGAAAATACAGTATTGAACACTCTTAGGAATTATCGACTGAATATTGAACAACTCGTACTGAAACAAAGGCCGAGAGAACAATATATTACCGTATTATTATTATTATTATTATTATTAGGCTACTGAGTGATCCAAAACATAAACATGGGCCTTATTGTCAGTCGTATATTAGCCTTGGTACAGAGTAAGAAGCCTTGTCGAATTCTAATGGGTGAGTCTCATTATTATCTTTAAAGGTCAGAAAAATTGGAGGTATAGGATACTATTATTTTCATTCATTGGTTCTGTTTCCTGGCATACATTGGAGGAATCAAGCCCCTTAACTCAATCATTCTTTCGTAATCCTTATACCTAGCAAGTGTTACCTGGCATAGGATTTACTTATTATTATATTATTATTATTATTTAAGTTCTATATTTACCTTTAGTACAAGCCCCAGCCAATATTTTGGAAAACGTTGCCGCTACAGGCCATGCATGAAGTTATCAGATACGTGCATGGTAGGAATTTATTAAGAGAAAATATCGGAGGAAAAAACAAAGTTATATCTGACCGTTATTACTATAGTTCCCCCTATGACTGGTTTACTATACACGTTCTCTCTTAATCAACAGTTGGTCTGGACGCTGCAGGGAAAACGACAATACTATACCAACTCAAGCTGGGCCAAGTTGTCTCCACCATACCAACATTAGGTAAGAAAATATGTCATCTGTAGCTCTTGTTGAATTACATTTGGTTAAGGGGAGGTCCTTTAGTTGGTGAATTGGAAAGTCTCTGCATGATTCCTTCTAACTATGCCACGAAAATTATTCCCTTGTAATACAATTGAGGACGTCTGTTTGCTGGCATAGTTAAATAGTTTGGAGGAATCTGGCAGTAGCCTTCTAATAATTTACCAACAAGAGAATCTCCCCTTAAGGGTTATATACTTAGGTATGACAGTATTATTATCGTTTAGTAAAGTGTAACATTAACACTACGTACTGATTCAATTGTTCATAATACCATACGTAACATTTGACTTTCAGTAAATGCTATAAGTTACATGATTTTATTCATTTTCCGAAATATAGAATAAGACAAAACTACATCAACAAACTATAGCCTGCTGTCCAATTCTCTCTCTATATATATATGTTAACCTAAGCCAACTACATTCTCCATATGCACGATATAACCTAACTAAATGACTATACAAACTAATTATATCCATGTCAAACGAAGGGTTCAACGTGGAGACAGTGGAGTACAAGAACATCAGCTTCACCGTGTGGGATGTCGGTGGTCAGGAGAGACTCAGACCACTGTGGCGTCACTATTATTCCAACACCTCGGCTCTCATATATGTGGTGGACTCGAACGACCCGGAGCGCTTGGTGGAGGCCAGGGAAGAGCTACATTTGGTGGTAAGAGTCACATTCCTATTAGTTACGTGTCTATGTGAATACGGATTGAATGACGATCGAGGAGCCTTTTCCTTGAAGAAGTAGTTAAATTACAGGGGAAAATAGTAGTGTTGGTAAATGTGGAGCAACTGATTCCTCCAAACTATTCCTAGCAACGGGCCACCTTTGTTACTGCTAATCTGCTGGTCCTGTTTCCTGGCATACTTTAGAGGAGTTCGCAGCTCTCCACTTCACAAACAAATACGGGACCCAGTGATGTAGTCAGAAAATTGGAGATAAATGAGTCCTTCAAATATTGCCACGAAACATCACCTATATGGAAGGAGCTTGTTTCGTGGTATGGTCAGGCTCAGGAGGAATCAGAAGCCTCCAATTTCCATACACGATCACAGGGTCCTTAAGATAAACTCTCCTTTATAATAACACACCCATATAGACCTAGAGTTATCTGTTCCACAGCTTGAGAACGACGAGATACAAAACTGTCCACTGCTGGTGATTGCCAACAAGACGGACCTCCCTATGGCTGTGTCGGTGGAGGAATTGACGGACAAGATGGGGTTACGTCACCTGAACAGACCTTGGTGTGTCCAGCCAACCTGTGCCATCAAATCCCAAGGACTGTATGAGGGTCTTGACTGGTTGGCTGCAAAGCTCTGTTAGCATCTTAGAGTACCGTACTTCAGGTCCTCATTGTATCCTCGTGAACTTTATGTAAAATATGCTCGATTACAAGTACTATATTCTGTAGTAGAGATGGCCTATGGTTATAATAAACATCACTATATATTCTCACTATCATTGAGTCATTGACATTAACGGTAGCAGGAAAAGCACCAACCAAAGAGTTGATCAAATCACACCTGACTAATCCGTGAACATGACACAATTGGTAGGATAGTTAGAAATATTGTTCAGACACAGTTTAGCATATTCTAAGAGTCTGTTGTTTATAGTAATCTCAAAGTAGATTAAGAAACTCTATTATTAAGGTGTTTAAAGTTTTCTGTGAATTGGATGTGCCTAACTCGGTATGTTGGTCAGTCGTTACTTTCAAGCAGGTACAATATTTCTATCAGAGACGCCAATTTATATCAATAGTACATTTCCACATGATCAAGCGCAAACTTTTCTACACTTTACCTATAATCTAGCCCTTTTTTCGACCAGTTTAGTACTTTAGAAAATATTTTGTTGGAAACTCTGATTTCTACCACTGCTGTAACCTCTCCTTAGCTGTTATGAGACTACCAGGATGATGTAACGAACGTAATAAACTAAGAGCAACACTAAGTAATGGTTTAATTCAATCATATTTTGCAGACTAGAGTACACCAGCCTGGTCTCCCTTATATTTGGGACACACCGAACCATACAGTCACAAATATTATGTAATCTTTCAACATTCATGTAAACTTAGAGCTATAAGTAATACTATTTAAGTGTACAAACAAATCCCAAGAAAACACTTACCCAGCACTAGACATCTTGGAACAGTGTGGTGAGTGAAGACATTATCCTGAGACAAACATGATCCTTTCCTGAAAAGGAATGTACATATTTGTTAATGAATAATAAATTACAAAACCCTGGAAAATATGATTTTTTTTTACCTTTTTATACATAACAAACAGTCTAATACAGATACTGGGAATAATAAGCTTGGGGAAGTGTACAAGGACCTAATCCAAAATTTCACACCTAACCTAACTTGAAGTAAATTACAGATACAGTACTGTATAATTATCTGAGAGCTGACCCCTGCAATTTCAAAACTTAAGAAAAAGAAACAAGAATAAAGTGTACCGTATTATATTATTAATTTTAATAAGTACAGTAAGGTAGGTTATACTGTATCATGTTGTGGTATGTGGAAATAGCAAAAAATAATGTTTAGGGTCTTTATAATAAACATTTCTACAGTGCATGAGGGTCTTCTGACACTTTGGTACAATACAAACTAAATAAAATAAAAATGATATTCAAAATAAGAAGTGTAAACCTACATCAATACTAATAACAGGTTATTATTAGCTTACATACAAACAACCAACCTACCTAGTATATTACATCAATACTGTATATATTTATAGACGCCTATCATGATAAATGTA
Source organism: Petrolisthes manimaculis (assembly GCA_034508575.1). Classification (NCBI taxonomy): domain Eukaryota; kingdom Metazoa; phylum Arthropoda; class Malacostraca; order Decapoda; family Porcellanidae; genus Petrolisthes; species Petrolisthes manimaculis. The sequence continues at coordinate 118,873 of JAWZYT010004151.1, forward strand.
CAGTACCAAACAGAAGTCAATTAACTAAGCAAAGCCAGCGTACGATTGGATTTTCCCACGATTCTGGATCCACATCAGGTTAAAAGCAAGTCTAGGATGTTCCCTGGTATAGTTAGAGGCATTAATAGGTCTACCTGCAAGTCTAACCACAGCTTACCATGCCAAAATGTTATCCTAAAATGACCTAACTTATATAATTTATTAACTAGTTAGGGTAATTTTAACTTCTTATACTGTACTAGCTAAAACCCAGTAATTATCAGCACCACTGGTAGGCTAATACTGTAACTGCAGTTGTGGGTTTGGTAATCTTCTGGTTATGATATAAAAGGGTAATCTCCTGTCTAGCATTAATATACCTGCGTACAGTCTGCAAAAAATGTATTGGAACCATCCTTACATTGAAAAAAATATATATATATATCCAAAAGACGGTTTAACACTTTTTTTGCCGACTGTATACAGGTTCATGGTTCAAAAACTTCAAAAATTATAATTATAGCTTATTGATCGGCTATATTATACTTTAATTAAATATCCTTAATTGAAAATAGCTTAATAAAATTCCATAACATAATAATTATAATTATTGTCTTACCTTATGTTTGTTTTTACAGCTACAAGCGTTGTATATAAATATTTCCTTGATTTCTTGAATAAACACCATCACCATCACAGTCAGCTACATAATTATTTACAATTCGGGATAAATACCTTTTTTCTTTTTTTGTTCCGTGATTGCGTGCCACTGACTTAATTGAGTGTTAATTGCGTGAGTGACTGTGACTAACTGAGTGACAGGCCGAGGATGTAAATGATGGTGTCACCTTTAATTAATAACACGGAATAAACACATAAAACACTTTTTTTTCCTTGATTGTCACCGACTTGCGTGTTTAACAAGGACTGTGAGTGACTAACCAGTAACCGAGAGACTGACTGAGTAACTGTGACTAACCAGTAACCGAGAGACTGACTGAGTAACTGTGACTAACCAGTAACCGAATGACTGTGACTAACCGAGAGACTGTGACTGGAATGGACTGGTGCACTGAGGTAGGTAGGTAGGTAGTAGGTAGGTAGGTGGGGATGGTTGTGGTGTCACCTTTCTTACCTCGTGGAGTTCAACGTGACTATAGAGGTAAGAATGAGGAAGAGAAAGGGGATCACTATCATCACTTCTCTTTTCTTTTCTTTTCATTATTATTTTGTCTTAAACACATTCATTATTAAACTTATCCTTCGTAATAAAGAGGAAGGAGGAAGAGAAAGGGGATCACTAATTCACTATCATCACTTCTCTTCTCGTTTCTTTTCATTATTATCTTAAACACATTCATTATTAAACTTATCCTTCGATCAGACTGGTGGCCGGTATATTTAATTAAATGATCAGAGTATAAAATAATGTAGAGTAATAATATATTCATACGAGTACGGCTTTCTGCAAAATAGTATATAATAGTAAATGCAATACTCTTTAAATAATAATAATAATAATAATAATTTAGGTCACATAATAGGGCAAACTAAGAAGTATATTCCACAGAAATAACGATACTGACAAGATTGCAATAATATTTTACTATAAAAAATAATAATAGAATGGCATTCATCCCTGTGAAGCCGTACAATCCACACGTGACGTTACTTGATACTATTATAGCAGCAGTGTTACCAGCTCATATGTCTCTAAAGGCGCTAAACTAGTCGAAAAAAATAGCGTTTTAGAAAAATAAATTATAAATAAAGTGTTGAAAATTTTGCGCTTTATTGCATTTTTAAAACTACACTACTAATAGTTACTTTTGAAAATTTGACCATATTATTCCGGTAGATAATAATGTGCAAATTCTCTAAAATCTTACGGAGTATTCGCTAGTTTGGCATCACTGACCAACCTATCCAAGGGGTCATACGAGGTCATACCAGCTGTGGCCTTCTATCCACAGTTTGGAAAGGGAGATTTTTTGTTTAACTTGCTATTCAAAATTCTAGTCTGGTTTTTCTTTCTAGAAATGTTACGAACTATATATATATATTTTTTTTTTTTGCGTGTGGTTTTTCTACCTTCATTACCCACCAATTTAGACCATTCTAAAACTATTTTCTTCTTTGGCATTTCCTCCGCAAATGCCTCATTTCCAAGATATTCAAATGGGGCATTTTGAAATTAGCCTGATCTTACCTTACCTGACCTTACCTATCCTACAACACATCAGACTCCCGGGCCCTAACCTGGGCAGACTACCGGGACCAAACCTGGGCAAACTACTGGGAAATAATCGTGATAAAGTACAATAAATGACTGGGGCAAAATACTGGGACCTAGCCGGATGTGGCTACACTGCTGCAAAATGGTAAGTCTTTCCATAAATACTGGTACTTTTTGTGGGTTTGTTTAACTGTAATAATAAATTGTTTAGTTTAGTTGTTTTTTTCTCAGCTGATAATGATAATGCAGAATGATATGTATGTACTACTGTGGGTTGTTTAGCACTGTGGTGAGTGAGCTATTCTGTTGTTGCTCACTGACAGACACTGTCATCTTCCTCTGGCTACCTATGGTAAATGCAAAGAAATAGAATGGCTTGAAAGTCTTAATTAAACACTATATATAATTGATAATGTACGCAAAGAACATCCGGTATAATTGAACACGTGCCACACATGGTATGATGATACGAATGACTGTATTCAAAGTCCCAAGATACCAAAGGTTATAATAATTTCTAGTTCTACATTCTACCTTCATTTTCCACTTATTTAGACCATTCTAAGACTATTTTCTTTTATGGCATTTCCTCCGCAAAGCCCCATTTCCAAGATAGAGCATATTCAAATGGGACATTTTGAAATTAGCCTAACCTTACCTGACCTGACCTAACTAACCTAAACCAAACTACCGGGAAATGACTGAAGGGAAGTACAGGAAATGACCGAGGCAAAATACTGGGACCTAGCCGGATCTGGCAACACAATTACAAAACGGTAATTCTTTTTTCTTTTTCTTCTGCAGCAATACCTTGACACTACCTACTTATGCATCACTATGTACTCTATGACAATTTTTGCAACACTGATAAATTATAGTGGCCTTTGATGCCATGTCAAATTTTAAATACCATGACTCAAATGTAAGGGATTCAGGGCCACGAGGAGGTCATGTATGTGATGTGATGATGATGTTATGGCCAAATTACCAGGCCCATAATAAAAAAATCCATCAAAAGACTCATGATAATCTGTGAATAGCAAACCAATTCGCCTAAAATAAAAAATATATATTTCAGTTACAATCCCGTTGTGATCCTGTTATCATATTTACTGTACAGTATATACACAACACACACCAATGAGAACAAGAAAGGACAGTAATCACACACACTCATACACTCACACTTCTATCCTTTTATCTTACAGTACTGTAATTTTAAAGGTTATTACTTCCCCAAACATTTGTGAATAGTGAGGGGTCCACTGGATTTCAACTACTGTACAGTTGGTATAATAAAGTATTGGAAAAACCCTTACATTTAAATTAACTATAATTATCTATAGGGAGGTCCAATGCTTTTTTTTTTATGCCGACTGTCATAATTTTACACTGACATGACATTTTCACAACAAATGTATTGTAGGCTATACAGTACTGTAGTCACATTGTAAAGTCGGGTCCATTACCATCAGAGGTCAAAAGACATGACTGAGAGCCTTGAACTTGTAATATAAAGTTCATGAATTAGAATTCGCTCTGAAGAGGGACTACAGGTATAAATATTATTCTGTTAAAAAAAAAAAAAAATCAGGCTTGAGACATAAGGTCACCAAATGTTATACTGTAAAACTGTTGTTGTAGCATTTGGGATTGCTCAAAAAAATTGGCAACGTGTGTGTGAGTTTGTGAATACGTAAGATTACATTAAAATACAGTACAATACTTAAAGACATACTAAACAATTTACATTACAGTGCTCCACCTAAAATCACCCTCCACAATATCATACAGTATTTCCACCTCCCTTCGGGAACTCCCCCGAGGGGGTGACCACGGCAGAAAAGTTTCCAGTCTTCCCTGTTCCAACACTCCCTCCTTACTCGGTTCAGCCCTCCCCTTCCCCTCATGTTTCTCTCCTTCACATACTCTTCCACTCTGTTCTCTCCATAATATACTGTACTGTACTAATCAAACAGCTTCCAAATATTCATAATTCTGAAATCATTCTCTTCTTAGTGAAATCAGAACACACCCAGGCAGCGTACAATCTTGCCACTACTTCTCCCTCAATAAATATCAGTAGATTTACAGTACAGTGTTATGTGTACAAGTATGGTAATACTCCCCATTCCAAACAGTTATGTAGTACCCCACATAATCAAGTTCTATACTCTGTACTGTACTGTATAAATATAACATCAGTTAATAAACCACTGACTACACAATGAATTACAGTACATCACTCTTCCCTTATTTTTGGAAGGAGAATTCCGGGTTGCAATTCACATGATATTTTATAGAAAAACTAACACAGATTTTTGTGTATTTTATTTTTATTTTAATATAATAATTATTAGTGGGTTATTTGTGTTTATATGACCCAAAATAATGTAAACTGATGAAGGCTCATTCCGAGGATCTCTCGTTATATGTAAACATATGGATAAACATTTTAAACAATGAGAAATATCAAACACCAGGGACATAATGTGTACCATGAAAGTTCTCTTACACTTTGAACCTTGTGAAGTTTTATTTGGAAGGAGACAATGTGTAAGAAATTAATTACTCTATCCCATTAAGCTTTGATATACTGTACCTGTATATATATACAGTATACATACACAATCTTTAATATATAATAGTACTTCTAAGAAGCCTGTTTTGTTGGCAAATAAAAGGCCACTGATACTTCCAGACTGAGCCACAAACAACACATATATAGAGGAAGTCTGTTTCACTGCATAGATTGGAATTGTTAGCAATGTACAATTTGTCAACATTATCTTGACCTTTAGACTATGTATTTCCTACAACTTGGCAAAGATGAGAAAAATAGAGCCTCTAGTGTTGAAGATTTCTCTTAGAAAAACTCGAAGAGACAGCCTTCAAAGAGCACAAAAACACACACCATATTTCCCCTTTTCTATACAGGTTTTCATTTTATTTTTAGTGGAGCTGACTAGGGTAGAAGCAGAAAAAAATTAAATTAATCCATAAACTATTCTCCCACACAATATTACTTTGATGAATGCCTACAGTATGAAGCTACATGGAAAACATGATAATTGGAATGGTTATAGGAAAATAAAGCTATAGAAAACTTCAGTAAAGCTCATGTGCGGCAAGAGATTTCGTCAGATTAAGAATGAGAGAAGACGACGAACCGACCCTTTGCTCAAGTAGGTGTGATAAAGTTATTCTAAGGAATAAAGGAAATTTCCTTGGCCATTTTAAAATTTCACAAATTTAATATCTGTGAATTAGCTTGGAAGAGTTGAAGTAGATATCTATTTGAAAGGAAAATTAACTTAGTTATTGCTCAGTAAGACGTTATTTACATCCATTCATAATTAGTTTCTCTGTTTTTCTGAGAATAACAAAATCGTGTGTACCACCAAGATTCACTTACTCTAAGGTTTGCGTCTTTTAACAAATCAACACAGAAAATTCCGATAACTTGAGCTACCAATTCAGTACTAGTATAAAAATATGATCAACAAACGCTATTTTCCCTTAAAGCATACATGCTCCAACAACTAACCAGCTTCCATAATGCCTCTGATTCAGGCATCCATGATGACTTTCTACAAGATTTATTTCCTTGTGTGGCCAGTAACAAACCGATCGCTTCCAAAACCTCGACGGCACTCTGAGAGAGGATTACCAGTGTATCCCTGAGGGCAGGAGCAGACAGGCTGATGATCCTTGACTACACAAGTTGCATCTATACCACACACAGTTTCACCATTGTGATAGCAGGGATTCTGTTTGGGAGGAAAGAATATTAAGTTATGACAGATGATATACCGTAACTGTTAATTACAAATTACATTAATTTTTGTAATTGAATTAATCATATTTATGAATACTGTACTGTAGAAATATATTGAAGCAGTAGAAATCACATCATTAATTCTGATCAGTAAAAATATGAATAACCTTATAGTGAGGCTCCTAAATAATGAATGATTTAAAGTAAATGTAAATAATTCTAAATTGGGCACAATTGTGTCAAAACCTCACCCCATATGGTTACCAAAATGGGATTATATAAATTACAATTTAAACAGGCACTGTGGGTAATTCAGCCTTTCCTAAAAGTCTCCCAAGGGTAATGAGTAACATTGTCCCTTTGTGGTGGACCAGCAAACATCTTTATATAACTTAGCTAAGTACTTTTCCATCCTCAGGTGTATGTATATGGAAAATGATGTTAATGATTTTTACAACAGCTGTCTCTATCGTGAACACAGCGTTTTTTATCCAATTTTTCACAGCCATGACAGTTTATAATCTAACACAATCAACGGATTATTACTACTACATCTCAAGAGAACCACTGACATTCCTACTACTGTACATCTTATTACACTCACAATGTAGACTGGCCCTAATCATTGGCAGACTAAGGTGAAAAAGCAAAGGTACACCAAGAACCCCAGCTGGAGGAGTAACATCTAGAATATCTGAGATAAGCATATACTGTACAGTTTCTTTTTAATCTCGAGGCTAAGCTAGTATACCTTTTAACTGTTACAACTAATTCATAAGAGGAAAATATTTCCATATGATTTTGGTGTTGTAAAGATACCTTAATGCAGAAGAGGAGAACTCAAAGATCATACTGTGCTTAATACCTATAAAATGCTAGTGATCACAATTATTTTTACTTACAATGCATAGGTATGCGTAGCAAGCCTGGCTTTCTGGACAGGTGCTACTGACTTCACAATCACCTCGATCACATCGGACTAGAGCATTTCCAATGTAACCACGAGGACAGGTGCATACGGGACGGTCATTGCCAGCATTGTCAAACCCAGGTGTGCAGTCTGCACCATCTCCACATGGGTTGGGGTTGCAAAGATCCTCTATGGGTGGGAATGAAAGACTTAGAAATTGGAAAACAAATAATTTTTTAGTAGATGGGAGATGGGTAAGTCAACCAGATATTGTAATGTAATAAATTATTATACAGTACGCTACAATAGTACAAAAAAGTTCAATTTTATTTACTGTATGCTATTCATAGTGTTCTTATGTTTATCTACCATCTTGACCAACAGCCTTCTCTTGCATCACATAATGTTCTACAGATAGTATTTGCATTATGGTCATCTCATGCTCCATATCAAACATACAATCCTCAAAATTTTGCAATAAAATATTATGATGCATCATTTCTCATGTCTATCAGTTAGAATACTTCTTTCTATGAGTTCTGAAAAACTATGGATAATCTTTAATACTGTACAGTAATGATTTGTTTATACACATGACAGTTACTGTTATACATGCACACATCCATGTACAAAAATAATAAATCCATCCCATATTACAAATACGTTGTGAATTACTTACATCAAGAAAAATATATATTACAATACAGCTGACTTTGATGAAAATATAATTTAATAGCAGTAGAGGAACATAATATACCATCTGCACCTCCTAGGCTTATTCCTTTTCTTCTATCTTCACCCACTCCCTCTTTACCCTTTGAAACTTTCTCCTTTCACTCCCTCACCTTTAGTAAAGGGTCGGCAACCTTCGAAGGGATGTCCAGTGTAACCCTTTGGGCAAGAACAGATAGGCTTGTGATCTGTCACCTTACAATCGGCCCCTGGACCACATGCACTTGCACATGGGTCAGTACATTTTAGCTCGTCGCAGGCCTGGTAGGAGGGACAATCATCATGGGCAGTGCACTCGGCATAGCAACTGAAAAGTGAAGGTTATAACAATATAAAATTCAGATCCCAAACTTTGGTTGTAAATTATGTATTCCATATACTGTATTGTTTGAGTTTGACCTGCATCATTTGGTGTATCCCGATGTGTAAGGGTTCACATCATTTGGTATAAAACACCATTAAACTGTCTTAAAAACATTAGAAACACACAAAACCTAAAGCAAATCTTTTTCTACGATAATTACAGCACAAGTTATACAGTATATATTACCTTGGTGAACTACATGCAAATAAAAAAGAAATTAGAATATACAGTACTTTATATTGTAGTAGTATGAATATTGATACTGTACATACCAGTATACAGCAAATAGTATACAATTAAATAACTATATGCACACAAATATATACAGTATACACAGGTAAACTCTGATAGAAAATCAATGCTCAGTATACACACCGGTGTTCAGGATTACCCTGGTAGTGCTCAGGGCAGGAGCAGACAGCACGACTGTTCCTCACATCACAGTAGGCACCCTCACCACACGCATTACGGCAAGGGTTAACACAACTGCAAAGACACACCATAAAATTGTTACATTCAGAAAGATATATGGACAACAGTTCAGTTTTACATCCACACTTTATCAACTTGGATAATAAATACAGTACAGTAAATTCTAAACTTGTCAGGATATTCATAGTTGTATACAGTAACTCCCCAACTAACGAACATAATGGGGACCAAGAGGCTGTTCGTAAGTCCATTTGTTCGTATGTCCAAAATCGGGTCCCCATTGGAATTTTCCCCACGTTTTAAAGCCTCATTTACATTAAAAAATAGATAAAACCCTATACATACAGCATACTTAATACCCATACTTGTATTACCCAGCACTTTTAATGCTATTTGAAGGTGATTTACACAATGTTAACATTGAAAAAAAAATTATTTAAGCAAAAATTGTAGTAGCAAGTCAGCTGTGGATGTAAACAAACAAGATGGTGGGTGTCGGGGGTGTGCGTCAGGGAGATAAGGCAGGCACAGCACAGCTTTTCGCTTCTAATGCTATAGCCTGACATTTCCTTGCACTGCCATTGGCTTCACTATCCATCTTTCGCTTCACACCCGACATTTACTATGAAATAATGTACGATTTAAGCGAAATTACGGAGCAGTGCACCACGACACGACAAACAAATGCTGTTGAATTTTGGCTCGACTGGAGAGTGTCGGCGATGTGGGTACTGAGTGAGGCTCATGAGCCTCACTCTGAGTCACTCAGTGCTGTGCCTGCCTTATCTCCCTGACGCACACCCCCGACACCCACCATCTTGTTTGTTTACATCGACAGCGACTTGCTACTACAATTTTTGCTTAAATACATTTTTTTTCAATGTTAACATTGTGTAAATCACCTTCAAATAGCATTAAAAGTTCTGGGTAATACAAGTCAGTGAGCGTCACAAAGTGTGGTGCTGCCGTGGTGTGGCAGACTCGTGAACTATATATATATGTATAGCACGCCCGCTAAATTTGAAGTTTGCTAGCGACTTTCAGACAAATTTATGGACTACAGAAGTTTGTTCGTATGTACCGATTGTTCGTAACTTGAATGTTCGTATGTCGGGGAGTTACTGTATTCTATAATTCTAAATGCCCAGCAATAGTGTGAATGTTGATCCACCCTGGAGGTGAAGTATTCATGGAATCAGAAAAGTACACCTAATTTCTTGGAGGCAGTTTCAGCTAAAGAAGAAATATGATCTCTCCTAAAGAGATAGTGCACGGAAGAAACACTTAAGAATATTGAGAGAAAGGGAAAGATTAAGTTGCATGTCAATGAAAAAGAGGAAATAGTCATTTAAGAGATTGAAGTGTGCTGAAAGATAAAGGAACGATGTTTTGAAAGCACAAAACCACAAGGATCTCCCTGTTCCAACTGAAGACAAGGGAAAAGTCAGAAAGCAGGCATACCACTGTATCATCACATTAAATGACGAGGAGCTGTGGGGATAAACATGGATCACTGAGTAATAGACAAAAAAGTGTAGGTGATAGGACAGAACCCGGAGAAACACCAATAGATGTTGAGAGCCAGCTTTAGAGGCAGAGAAGGTACTATACACAATGCAGATATAGAGTGACCAGCAAGGAAAAATTGGAGATAAAGGTGCAGAGGAAAGAATAAAACCATACGAGAGAAATTTGGAAAATAGAGCTTTGTGCTGGATTTTTAATTATAAGGCTAACAAGCAAATATCAGGATGACTTTTGTTAGTGACTACTGTACATGTGTACTATTCCTCCATCAACTAAGTGCTCTTACACTTTGGAATATAATATTATCAGTAACTTAGTGACACAGATATTATTTTGAATCCAGATCATGGGTAATAATATTGTATTGTATCATTAATAGTATGAAATCAGGAAAAACATCAACCAGCTGACACTCACATGTTGTTTCTGCAGGCCATGTTATGAACACAATCCCTGTCGTTGATGCACTCTGGTTCACAGCCAGATAGAGGGTTGCCAATGTAGTTATCAAAGCAAGAACACACAGCACGTTCATTTCTCACTTTGCAGTTGGTGTTTCTACCACATGGTGATGGGTGACACAACTCCTCTGTAGAAATTTGCATATACAGTACAGAATAAAATTATGAGACATCTGAAGGGTTCATCTTCATGGATATTAATTTTGATCTCCAATCTACAAAACTGGACCAAAAAGGTAAATGATGATTCTATAAAAAATACATATAGTATAGTATGGTACACATTAAAGTCAGGGTTTCTGTACACTTTATTCTTGGTTATGTTTGAGCAAGCAAGCTGTATCTTATTTGAAGTTCTGCCACCCTCTCAACCTTTCTTATCTCCACCCATTTATTTTGTAAGAAGTACTGTACTGTATAAAACTTTCCCTTAAGTTCATACTACTGTATATATATTATAAAATAAAGCTATGGGCAACTAAAAAAAGAAAAAAATAACAGCATTAGTAATTGTAACTGAAAATTCACACTGCCGAAGCTCAGGCTAAGTACAAAGAGAAAAGTGTAGGAGTGTGAAAAGTACATTTTAGAAGTACTGATAATGTTCTATACATGTAGCCTTCAGGATACAAGTACAGCTGTACAATAGAAATAATGTAAGGTATTTTCCCCCTTCAGACCTATAATTTGCAATCAGTAAAGTTCAGTAAATATACTGCACTTCAGATACAAAGGCAAGTAAATGACATGGCTTAATATCAGCAAGTGCATACGGTTATAAAGCTCTCAATTTATTAAACAATTGGCCTGGCATGGGTTTTGATCCCACCTTCAGTACAAAAGTAGTTGTGTAAATTTCCATTTGTAATACTGTACTGTACCTCCCTGGAGGAAGCCAAAGATGTCCAGAAGAGATACCAACACACCCCTGGATAGATTATACTGTCACTAAGTAAGGATAACTTTTAATTTGTAGAAATTCATAATAACTGGACGAAAAAATCCTCCCACTCATTATTCACCTGGGTCAAACCTTCTGCAGCTCTGGAAGGGATCTCCAACAAAACCTCTGGGACATGAGCAGACGGGTTGTTGGTCTTTCATATTGCATTCAGCTCCGCGGCCACACATATCTGGATCAGCACAAGGGTTGATGCAACGCAGTTGCTGACAAACTCTGTTACTTGGACAGTCCCTGTTCTCTGTCCAGTTGAGGAGAAAGAGAGGCAGTTAGCTAGGATATAAAATAAATATACTGTAAGTGGAAAAGAGAAAAATTTCCCATAATTATAAAGCACTTATATTTTTTTTCAGAAAGATATCATAACTAAAGCTGTACCATTACATGCTGTGAGGGCCAATCTTGATTCCTGTTTAATGTCTATTGAAAACAGTTTAATGCAATCATGTACTGTACATCATAAAACCTATCCAGGATATGAAAATACTGTACAGTAGTACAATTATAAGCCAACAGAACATTTGCAAAAAAATCATGAGTTAGGCATTGATGATGGGCAGTGAAATGGCTTCATTTAGAATTTGTGGAGCTAGTGTAATACTCATCCTCAATTAGCCCTTGGCTTTCTTGTATATGGCCTACAGTATACTCTGAATGAAATCTGGATGCATGAAGTGGAGAAGACACATTGGTATCTTTCATGTACCACTTCCTTTGTTTAGTCAAGATTCATATTGAACTTTCCCATGAATTCATCAATCACCAAACACACTAATAACCAAAGACATGTTATTACCTAAAGCATTGTACACACACCCATGAACAATACAGTACTGTACGCTGCTCAAGGCAGGGTGTGAGTAAAATGAAAATGAATTCGCTCGTAGAGCGAGGATTTGGCAAAAGTATGGCAAAATTCAGACCCCTTGATTTTCGACCTAATGCTCAAATCACGAGTTTTAGGAATACGGCCATCGCTCAAGTACTGTACCACCAGAAGCAGAAATGAACATAGCATGTTACAGAAAAAGTTTGATCAAAATCGAATCTGGAGAACTGAAGTTATAGCAGTTTGAAGATATTTAGTTTTTTAACAATTTTGACCTTGATTTTTTACTTTTGACCTTGAAAGTCAATTGGTGACATCGGCGTTGTAGTCCCTACCTGTGGTTGTAATTTAATCGAAATCGGACCAGAAGTGAGTCCTACAGTGACCAAAACGCATGTGGAGAAATTGACCTGAAAATTCAGACCCCTTGATTTATTTTCGACCTAATGCTCAAATCACGAGTTTTAGGAATACGGCCATCACTCAAGTACCATTAGAAGCAGAAATGAACATAGCATGTTACAGAAAAAGTCTGATCAAAATCAGATCTCTACAACCAAAATTATTGCGGTTTTATCAATTTTCAGTTTTTTTTATAATTTTGACCTTGATTTTTTACTTTTGACCTTGAAAAATAATAGGTGACCTAGAAATGTTGATGCCTACCTGTGGTGAAAATTTCAGCAAAATCGGACAAGAATTGCGACCTGTAGACCGCGAACTCTACAGACATAGCCACAAACATACAAGACCACTGAGCAACATACAGTACTTGGCAAAATTTCGCCAAGTAATAAATGGGGCAAAGCTATGGATGATACAGTGGCAAAGGGAATAGTCAGATTTCATAATCATGAAAATACCTTTCTTTTATTTCCTATTACATGTTTGTATTTGTATTTGTCCAGATTACAAAACTCAAAACTATAAACTACAGTACTGTACTGTAAAGTAACTAAATTAAGGTGGGGCATCAAACTGATCCATTTGCTAATACAGTATTGATCTATCTGACAATATGTGCAAGTTGGAAATAAACAAGATTTATGTGCACTGACATGATATCATAATGCAATACTTACCAATACACTCTCCCTTTCTACAATGTGTAAGTGGGTCGCCTTCATATCCAAGTGGACAGGTGCACACAGCTTGATCACTACGAGCTCTGCAACCTGCATTAGTTCCACAGGGGTTTCTGGCACAAGGGTCAAGGGGAGGGGCTGGTGGAGCCACACGAATTTCTGGTACTGTTACAAAAGAAAAATATCTTAATGAAGGAATTTTATCTAGTATGTGGCACCTCTTTCCCAGCCTAAATAGTGTGTTACTGTATTCAGTACTATACAGTATGTAAGAAAAAAGCTATATGTACTGTTACTAAATGTATTGGCATATGACAACTTATGCCTGTCATATGGCTCAAAACAAACTTGGAAGGATGAAAGCAACTTCAGTGATATACAGTAGAATGTGTTTTGTAAAATTATACTTTACTGTACTGCTAAATTTCAATGAAATCAAGAGAATATCCCCTCCCATGCAGGTACTGTACCAATACGTCCATAATTTCTTCAAATTAATTCAATAGAGAAATATGAGCAAACTCAGTAGACTGCAGAACCTGTATGGGCTAGCTCAGTGGTTCTCAAACTGTGTTCAGCAGAATCCCAGGGTTCAGTGAAAACCTTTCAAGGGTTACATGGCAAATAAAATTATATGTACGGTATATATAAATTTGATGAAAGTTTAGTTTTATTTGTATATAAATTTGAACATGAAAGAATAAAATGAAATATGAATGAGATGAAATCCTTTGCATTTGAGGAGAGGTACGAGAGACTGTGTACATGAACTGTACAGGTCCGTTGGACGTTTGTATGCGTCCAAGTCCCACGGTGACCCACCCACTCCACTGCTGCTAGTCAGTCTCACTGTCTCTGTATTTTGGTGTCGTGCTTCATGTTTCTCCATTTAATACTACAGTGAACAATTTCTGTGTTATTCACTGTAGTATTTAATTTCTATGATGGAAAACTGGTTGAAATGCCACACCTTAAAGCCAAAGGTGCAAGGTAATACATACACTATATCTACTGATTCTATTGAGTATAGTGAGAGTGTTGAATAGACAATTGCAGCTAGTGATGTACTGTAATAGAATCCCTGCATGAAACACATACCTCTACTTCTGCGACACAAAAATCAAGAGCTATACTGCACTTTTTATTAAGTTGCCTCTGTGTGTGTGTGTGTGTTTCACCTACGGTCTTGATCACATGCTGGACATGTGCTCACCAACTGTTACCCTCCCGGAATGAGCTCAGAGCTCTTAGTGATCGGTCTTTGGATAAGGCTGCAGGGAGGTCCTACCTATAAGGGGGTTTGTTTACACTTCCTGTACATTGGGTGAGGGGGTCGTAGGGGGTTCCACCGAGTACCAGCAAAAGCAAAGGGGTTCTGTTAGTTGGAAAAGTTGAGAACCACTAGTCTACCTCAATAGATTGTATTTATATAGGAGGGATTGTTGTGGACTGAAAGTACTGTATGCAAATGGAGGAAAGGGAAGAGAGGAAATGACTCACCTTCTAATACACAGTTAATATCAGCGTTACCACGGTAGTTGGGTGGGCACCTGCATATGGCTCTATGCTGCCTTGCTTCACAATCTGCATTTACCCCACATGCCCCTGTGGTACATACACGGGCACATTTTTGCCCCTGGCACCGGTAAGCATCTGGACAGTCATCATCTCTGCCAAGGGAAGGTGTATTCAGTATAGTACAGTATATTTTTATGTTTAGTATATCCTCATCTGTGAAATTAAGAAAGAGCGAAAGAAGTTTAAACCCATGTCCAATGAAGTTACAGTATTTCAATCAACATTCCTAGACAACTGCAAGTTACCAGGAACTCAACGCACTCATGTGGCAAGAGTCAACACTTACCTTTCACACTGTGGCTTACAACCGTTGATTGTATTACCTCTGGGAACAAAATCGGTAATACAACGACATTGAGCACGTCCCAATGCTCCAATAGTACAGTGAGTGTTATCGCCGCAAGGTGTGGGACGGCAGGGGTCGGGGCTTGAGGACTCAAAACTTTGGCGGAAGGAGGAAGGCCGAGACGAGATCACCTGGGGCCGACTGATTGATGTCACTAAGGGTCCCTGCACCACTACCCTCTCTTGAGCTGTGATGATATATATCGCCAGTTACTTTAAGTTTTCACAAAATAACAAGTGTGTAATAGAAAGGTTTAAGCAGCAGTATGTTCCCAAGCTAAATGAGCATCACTATCATGTTCTCCGACAATATTCACAACAGTTACAGTATTTGTTGGACACAATTTTATTTGATCTAGAAAGAGTATATGATTGTGGTCTCCTTTATAAGCTTATACGGTATAATGAAAACCACATATAAGCATGAAACCTCACTGTACAGTACTGTACTTACAAAACACTCTAAATGTTTTCTCTGTTACAGTTATGATTACATGTCATTACTATTGTAAGATGACGCTTGACACCATACACTCCACTTTGAGAGCACAAATAATAAGGGGATAATATACTTTTGATACATTAGAACGCCTTGATTCTTCCAAAGACCAGGTTAAAAAAAATATTGGTGGCCTGGTGCTGCTTGGAACTGTTCAAAGGATTCAATTGCTCCAGATTTACCAACACTGTACTATCCCATTAATTAACTGCCAGAAATAGTAATGCTGTACAAACATGCCTCTGATTATACATTTCATTATAAATTACTGTACTGTACTATACAAAGAGGATATGTTCATTGGTATATAGAGATTATTAGCCTTAGTAATCATAATTTAAGAGTACATTTAGGGACCCTGTGATATAGTCAGAAAATTGGAGGTACATAAATGAGTCCTCCAAATATTGCCATAAAACACCACCTATATGGAAGGAGCTTGTTTTGCTGCATCATCAGGAGGAATCAGAAGCCTCGTACACGATCACAGAGTCCTTAACCTGATACTATACAATGTGAAGTATGCAGGATAATCACAAAGAATTAGTAGTAATAAGCGAGCAGTCACAGTTTTATCATAATCTAAGTTATGGGTAACTTTCTTATTATTAACAAAGAGTACAAGACACACAGGTTAATGTATAGTTCCTATGGTTATTTCCCAAACACATCAAAGTATTCAGGAACATTGATATATTTGTTTGGTATAAGTAGGCAATCATAAAGAAAATCAGAGGAATGAAATAATAAGACAGTATGAGAAGATCCAGGACAGTGGCACAAGGTCAATTCTCCATTATACTGTATGTTAACAATTACACTGGTTAATCGAATTATTTGTCACATACACTCTGTAGAGGCCTGCCATGTCAGCTACACTAAATGATATATATACTGTATGTGGGTTGCAAAATAAAGTGTGTTCCTTTGTTTTCCATTACAAGTAAATAATATATTCTAAGCCGATCCTGCTGTTAACTCATATTCCTACTTTATATCACTGAAGGAGTCAAGCAAAGGTATAATTAAATATGCACTGCAAACAGTATAAACACCACCAATGTTCAATTCCTTCAGAATCACAAGTAACATGCTTCAAGTGGCAATTAATGTGTTAAAAACCTAATAAGAGTTCAGCTCATGTAAAAGAAAGAAAATGTTTCTTATTGTGTCCAACTGAATGGGTTTTAAAATACAATATGTTGTAGTTTATGTGGATATAATTAATGTAATAATACGTGCAATTTCTCTGTGTGAATATTTAAAGTAAGTCACACCAACGTTAAACACAAAATGGACGAATACACAAACATTATATATATTTTGATGCATTTGTTTATAAATTAAGGGGAATATGGTGGGGTAAGGTTGCTTGCTGTGTGCCGTAAGACAGCTTATAAAATTATTGTTAAGGTTGAGTCAGCAGGGTGATGTTAGGACTATAAAGCAACCCTATGCTCCCCCGCTCAAATTATCATCATTATTATCATCACTATTAATTAATGTTTCTAAATGTCAACACGGTGCACAAATCATACACAATGTAGCCTAATCCCGAAGCCAAAGAACACATTATTATTATTATTATTCTATTAATTATAATGCGAATTCCACGAGGTGACCAAGGCGGTATAATACAGTATTATGTCACAAACGAAAACACAAACACAACAACCAAGACCAGAAAGACTAAAGTGTTATTGGTTTTGACAACAATATTAGGCTGAAGCTACACGGACATGTTACACACAAACAACAACATATACATACAAATAAACACAAAGATAACATTCACAAGATACAGCCAAATGTACAAACATAATACTAGGCAAGACAAGTGTAAAAGGTCATCAGAGGAAAGCGGTGTGTGGTGATAGTTACACATACATACAGTTAGTTAATTAAGGGACCCTGTGATCGTGTATATTAAGGTGGTACAGTAATTCTTTTTTGGTGCATTCTAGTGTCTTGCTTCCTCCAAAGTATGCCAGGAAACAAGACCAGATGAGCAAAAATTATGGTGTTCTGTTGCTTGGAATAGTTTAGAAGATTCAGTTGCTCCAAATTTACCAACACCGAATTTCCTCCTTAATGAACAAATCAGGCTGCATGTTAACGGACAGGGACAAATGACAACCAAACATATATATTATACATACAGACAGACAACTGTATTATAATTCACAAGCATTAACAGGCATTAATGTTAGGTTTTTCATTCAAGATCAAATGATATCTAAAACTCTGCTGGACATATGTTAGTTGTACACCCACTGACATGTAAATAACATACATAAACACACACACACACATAATAATAATAATAAGTTAGCGAGGACATTCACAGACAAGTTACAATCATCCTCTTTCTATAAACACTAATGAGCTGAAATATGGATTAATCAACACTCATGTAGCTGCTCATAAAATAATAAAATTAATAGACTTTCACAGAATTTCCTATAGTTTATACTGTATACAGTCTAAGTCTGCCATACATACAGTTCGTGCAAACTGCATTGTTATCATGCAAGTTTCGTTTAATAGATAAGTACTGTATACATATTTCACACACTGTACAATGTTACTCAAAAACATCCAAAAAACAGAACCCATCATAAACAGAAGAAAACAATGAACATTATTATTGTTGTTGTCAAGCATAAGGGGAGAGTATATTTTTGGTACATTGGAGTGCCTTGATTCTTCCAAAGTATGCCTGGAAACAGAAGCAGAGGACCAAAAAATAATGGTGTTCTGTTGCTTGGAATAGTTACGAGGAATCGGTTGCTCCAGATTTGCCAACACTATACTTCCTCCTTAATTAAACACCAGTTGCATCACCGGGATTCGAACCAAATTAAAGCCTGCCTCATGACTCTCAATAATAGCCTACATACATACAGAAATAATTCATACCCCACACAGAGAAACCATACATAGAAATACACTCCCAGATAAATAAATAGGCTACCCACTAAAAGTGCTTTGCCAGACAAGATTTTCTCGAAATATCAAAACACACTCATAATCTAAAATAGGAATGACAGTCATATAAGAAATGTAACCTATTACACATAATCCCTAAGTAGTTGGAAACAATATACAGGCATGTATGTATTGTATAATTATGATAGTGCACAAAGATGAATAATAATAATAATAATAAAGATGTCTGGAAGATGTCATTTATATATATATATATATATATATATATATATATATATATATATATATATATATATATATATATATATATATATATATATATATATATATATATATATATATATATATGTGCAATTAATTAACTGTTTACTGTCAATTGTGTATATATACCTAATAATATACTTCAAAATATACTTCATACACACAACAGATAGAATATTCTCAAGGAACTCTATTTCGCAAACTTGCAAAATTGGTCATGAACAGACAGTAAAGGAAATGGCTCCAAAAATTCCTAGAGTAGAGTAAGTTCATGCTATATTATAATACTGTATATTACTTTAGTTATAATTATACTATCTAGAGTAGTGAGATAAACATTCAGTGCAAGGAGTTTGTTTTTTGCGGTAGTGGTGGTGGTGGTAGTGGTGGTAGTGGTGGTGATGGTGAAGGTGGGTAGTATAAGTGGTGGTAGTGAAAGTGGGTGGGTAGTAATGGTGGTAGTGAAGATGGGTGGGTACTAGTGGTGGTAGTGAAGATGGGTGGGTACTAGTGGTGGTAGTGAAGATGGGTAGTATAAATGATGGTAGTGGAAGTTCCAGTCAAATAATAAATTAATCTGGAACACTATAATTATGCTATGGTGATTCAGGCTGAGTTCGTTCGTGCATAATTAATATTTTTTCCCACGTGCAGTTGGTTGTGAGCGAATCCCAGCAAACACAGAACTCCAGAATAACATTGTCCTAATAGTGGTGTTCTTACAAGTATATAGGCACAAAATAATGTTCTCTTTTAACATAAGGTATAGCAGCCATCACTTGTATAGAACGTTAGTAATAAATTGTGTGTTTCCTGGGATGCTTCGAGTGAGAATGTGAGTGTGCATTTTTTTTTTTTCTACGTGCACGAGCATCTACGTGCGTGCCAAGGATGGGAACTCTGAGCTTACGGTACACAGCGATTGGTGCGATGGGTAACAGTGGAGCCCTGGAAAACGCTGGAAAAAGAGGGTCACAATAAACAAACAAAATAGAGAACGAGAGTGTGAGCAGCAGCAACAACAGGTGGAGGAGGAGGAGGAGTGGTGAAGGAGAAACTCATCATGCGTTAACACTATTCTGGCTTACGAAATCTCCAGCGTCGATGCACACTGATTGGCCTTGGTCTTGTGTTAGTTGGTCCAGCAGCAGCCCCAACAGCCGTCGTCGTAACCCTCATAGTCATGGGCATGCAGTCGTATCGTTCCCGGCCCCCTCTTCTCCTCGTGATGGCCGTTCCCATATTTAAACAGAGGCAAGCAGGGATGTGGTTATTGGTTCTACAGACAGCGTGGCCCACACATATTCCACGGGCCAACACACAACCCTTCACACATTTCTCACGGAGACACACCTCATCATTCCCACACTCTGAATTCTTGGTACACACGGGTGAGTATTGTCCTACTACCCCGACCACAACATGGGATGGGGAGCCTTGTGGAATGATGGTGTCTGGTGTGATGTGGGCGTGAACGGCAAATGGACGAGGCCTCACTGCTGAACCTTCGAACTTAACTGGCCATTCCTTCAGTTGTCCAATTGCCCCAACGACTACGGGTTGGTGTTGTTTCTTCTTTGCTACAGTTGAAAAGGGATTATGGTATTCATTTCCGATTGCTCCAACAGGGGTCTTTGAATTCTTCTCAGCAACATATGTTATGGGATTGGATGTATGTTGTGAAATCACTCCAACAGCAGGTGCCAAGTTTTTCTCTGCGTGAGCTAACAGGGGCTTTGGTTCCTTTTCCCCAACGGCTCCTACAACTGGTTTAAGGTTCTCTTTACCACTGACAACCAAAGTATTGGATTCACCTTCCCCAACAACTCCAATGGCCTTGGTGGGTGAGTCAACATGGTGTAGTTGGTTGGTGATGAGCGAGAGTGGGATGAGGACTGTGTGAGGATGAGGTGAAGGAGGAAAGTAGGATGTGGGAAGTGGGGTTACAGGTGCATCTGTCTCAGGGGGGAGATATCCAATCGATGGAGTAGTAACCGGAGGAGGAGATGGTGTGGTAGGAGTGGTGGTGGTGGTAGGGGGAGTAGACGGGGGGTCATTTCTAGGAGGGAGATAACCGAGTGACGGTAACGTTGATGGAGTCTTCACTTCGGGAGGCTCAGTGGTGGTTGTGGTAGTGGTAGTAGTAGTAGTAGTAGTAGTAGTAGTAGAAGGAGGTGGAGGGAGGTAGGACACAGATGGTAGTGCTGAAAACAACTCTCTATTCACGAGATTCGGGTCCTGCGAGGTCTGGGAATCCGAGGAACCCAGGGGCAGGAGAAAGTCCCTGGACGGTGGCTTCAGGGAGAAATCAGGAGAAATCGTTTTTACATTCCCTGATGCCGATGATTGGTGACCTGAAGTGGACTGAAGTTGTGGCAGCTTTGAATCCTGCTGTGCTGTTGTGAATGTGGCCTGTGACGCTTCGGAATAATCTTTAATAACTGAAGTAGATGTGATGCGTGATGGTTTGATTGACTCTTGGTGCACAGAAATGGACGTGGAGTGTGGCAGCTTCGTGTCATGGTGGTGTGAAGTGGCTGTGGTGTGGTGTGAAGGTTTGGAGTCATGGTGGTGTAAAGTAGCTGTGGTGTGGTGTGACAACTTGGGGTCATGATGGTGTGAAGTGGTTGTTGTGAGGTGTGAAGGTTTGGGGTTATGGTGGTGTGAAGTGGTTGTTGTGAGGAGTGAGGGACGTGAACCACCATCCTGCTGGTGCATCCACGACGAGGACTGATACCGAAGTGGGGCAGTGGAGCCTCGGTGAACGGAAACTGATCCTCCAGGAATTGAGTACCCATAGGCGTAGCTCACTTTCTCATACCCAGGCAGCCGTACAGGGAAGGGAGGCAGGTTGGGGTGGGATATGGTGGACTGCGGGGGAGGATGGAGGGCGGTCGAATGTGGATTATTGGATATGGATTCGACGGCCAAGAGTTCAACGTCTGAGTGGATGAGCTGGTCACTAGGCAGAGCGAGAAGATCCACCTGGCTGTCGATAACTGATGATGGATGGCAGGTGTGGATGAGAGACTGCATGGATGAGAGACTGCATGGATGGGAGAGGTGTCATGGGGACGGGGCCACATGGACTGGATTGGGGTATACGGTGGAGAAGGAAGGGACAGTACCGCTATACATAGACAAGAGAGCTAGAAGTTTGAGTGAGGGATATTCTGCCGTGCATGGAGGAGGAGCGATGGAGACGAGAGCGAAGGTTGGAGACACGAAGGATGAAGCAAGGAGTGACTAACTGAGAGTAGGGAGAGGGGAGATCAGGTGAGGAAAATATAGAGAGGTGACGAGGAGGAGGAAAGAGAAAAGATAAAGAGGGGACAGACCTGGATGAAACTGGGAAATGAGAACTAACAAGGAAGATCTAAGGAAGTGAGGAGGAGGAGGAGGAGGAGGAGGAGGAGGAGGAGAAAAGCGATTGACCAGGAAGTAAGGAAGTGGGAAATAAAAACGATAAGAGGAAGCTAGGAGGGTAAGGACAGGGAGTTACATAATAAGAGGAGGTATGTATGTACTTGAAGAAATAACACACAAACACCATACCATTATCACAGTGTAAAGGTATGTAAAGGTACTGTCCAATCACGAGTCTCTCAACACATTTACCAGTCTTTTATCACGACTGGGGCTTCACTCCTCACTGTCCCTATCTTCATCATCTTTTGTAGAGGTGTTATTAATAAGATAAGGAACACGTGCCCAACATAACCTATACAATCTGACCGTCATTACAACACGTAAACAAACTTTTAATAACACATAAATAATATACTGTAGTATCTGAAAAAAAAAGTAACAAAAAGAAAACAAAATAAATTAACACATATATACTGTAGTATCCAAAAAAAAGAAACTAATACAAAAAAATTAACACATATATACTGTACTATCCAAAAAAGAAAGTAAAAATCAATGAATATATGAATAACTACACACATATTATTTACATCTATCAACCAATCACAACACACGTAACAAAGGTTCCACAATTCAAAACTGGCTGTAATAAAAAGTGACACAGAGGTATATATAACATAATAGTTCAAATACAATATACGTCAAATAAATACAAACAAATAATCTCACATTACATTACATTATTATTATTTATACAAACTTCAGATTACAGAGAGTATACAAGATATTCCCTTCATTCATTCATTCATTCCCAAAGCATGCAACAAAGATGACAACCAAATATTTTAATTATTTACACTATATAATATTATCTTATCAAATAATATCAAATAAATATCCTGGTACAGTCATGGTCAAAAGTTCGGCAACCTGGTGAATAAAAGCGAGCCAAGTGATAGAATGTTATGAATCAAATATTACACACACCAACAAGTTATAATTTCGGATCATTTTTCGAAGCCATCCTCATTGGAAGATGTTGCAGGACTATTGACCATGACTGTACAAGAAGTATAATGAGACAATGAATGATGATGATGACAGTCTATGAAGCCACAAACAACACTTGTCATTATCATCAATATAATACGTCCCTTGTACTAAAGAGGTTTTTGATTACATTGATGGTATCGTTCTGTACACTGACATAATTATTATACTGATGACTGCTAAATACTGTTTGTTTATATAGGGAAAAGGTGAATGCTTGTGATATACTGTGCATGCATTCACCTCTAACTAGCCTATACCTAACTTAAACTACTTCTCACCA
>JAWZYT010004151.1:145000-146661 GCA_034508575.1 Petrolisthes manimaculis
GCCTCCTTCATGACTAATAACAGTGGGTCTCCTCCTTCCCCTCAGGTTACCTTCCCCTCTGGCCTTCTCCCCCTCTCTCTCTCTCTCTCTCTCTCTCTCTCTCTCTCTCTCTCTCTCTCTCTCTCTCTGTATATATGTATCTACCAATTTATCTATCTATCAATATCTATACCATCTCTCTCTCTCTCTCTCTCTCTCTCTCTCTCTCTCTCTCTCTCTCTCTCTCTCTCTCTCTCTCTCTCTCTCTCTCTCTCTCTCTCTCTCTCTCTCTCTCTCTCTCTCTCTCTCTCTCTCTCTCTCTCTCTCTCTCTCTCTCTCTCTTCGTTGTCTTAGGGCCAAGTTACGTTTACAATTCAATACAACGTGACATAAATTATTCAGATATACAGCCTCACTTGGGAGTCTTACTGTCTACACCATAATATTCAATCCAATCTATAAACATTCTATTCAATATGTATATGTGTGGAGGCTTCTGATTCCTCCTGACCGTGCCACGAAACAAACCAGCTCCTTCCATATAGGTGTGTGTGTGTGTGTGTGTGTGTGTGTGTGTGTGTGTGTGTGTGTGTGTGTGTGTGTGTGTGTGTGTGTGTGTGTGTGTGTGTGTGTGTGTGTGTGTGTGTGTGTTGTGTGTGTGTTGTGTTTCGTGGTAAAATTTGAAGGACTCATTTACCTCCAATTTTCAGACTCCAATGTATGTACCAAAAAAGAATTACTTCCTTAAGGGGGGGTGGGATTAGGGGACAAGCTTGGGTGGGGGGGTGGGGGTGGGGGTGTGCGTTACTAAGACTTGTTGGGGGTCGTGTGTCGTGAAACCTGACTCCTCGTTACCTAAGATTTATTCACTCATTTACAGGATTCGAAAACCATATTGAACTTGGCCTCCTACTTCCAATTGACCCTAAAAAACAATAGCTTATTATATATTATTTTATTTATTTATTTATTTATACTTTCCTCTTACTTTTATTGGACGACGTATTATTTTATTTAACTTATTTATACTTTTACATAATTTTATCTTAATTAATTAATGGAGGAAAGAGTGATTGAAGTTCATTTGCTTAATAACAGTAAGAAGCAGATGGTGTGTTAAATAATTATGTTGTATTTACTAACGCCAGAGAATTATTGATCTCATAATAAACGATTAAGTAATTACGAAGGTTTGGAAGAAGTGGAGGGGGAGATGGAGAGGAAATGGAGAGTCTGGTGGAGGTGGTGGAGGAGAAGATGATGGAGAGGAAAGGGAGAGAAGATGGGGAGAGAGAGGGTTTGGTGGAGGTGGTGGAGGGGGAGATAGAGAGGAAAGGGAGAGTTTGTAGGAAAGTGGTGGAAGGGGAGAAGTGGAGGAGGAGATAGAGAGGAAAGGGAGGGTTTGGTGGAGGGGAAAAGATGGAGAGGAAAGAGAGGGTTTGGTGGAGGGAAAAAGATGGAGAGGAAAGAGAGGGTTTGGTGGAGGGAAAAAGATGGAGAGGAAAGATAGGGTTTGGTGGAAAGTGGTGGAGGGATGGAGACGAACATTTAGGCTAGGTAGAGGAGTGATGGAGGAGGAGGAGGAGTGATGGAGATAGGGTGACTCAGTGTGATGCAATATTCAGATGGTATGGGAGGGAGTGAAAGTGATTCCTCCCTCCCTCCCTCCCTCCCTCCCTCAT
>JAWZYT010004152.1:0-21554 GCA_034508575.1 Petrolisthes manimaculis
TCTCACTTCCCCAATCCCCATCTCTCATCTCTCCAACCCCAATCTCTCACGTCTCCAAACCGTATCCTCACCTCCCTCCAACCCCAATCTTTCACCTCAATCCCCATCCCTTACCAACCTTCATCCTTCACCTCTCCAACCCCAGTCCCTCTCTATCCAACCCTCCTCCCTTCATCCATCCCTCCCTCCCTCCAATCCAATCCTTCTCTCCCTCTCCTCTATCCAACCCCTCCCTCCCTTCATCTCATCGCCCCCTCCCGTCCCTCACCACCCCCGCAGTCGTCCCTCTCACCATCCTCAGCATCTCCTTAACTTTACGACAGCGCCAGGGTCGTTTACTGGATGTACGCTGCATAGGAATTTGTCAGTCATGTGGGTGTTTGTTTACGTTTCACTACATTTTTTTTATATATATGTACATCCCAATTTGCCAGTGCTCTAGTCAAAAGTTTTATTTTATACAGGCTGAGTTTGTCAAGTCGTGTGGATGTGTGCGTTTCACTTTTTATTGTACAGGTCAGATTATTGTGTGTGTGTGTGTGTGAGAGAGAGAGAGGGAGAGAGAAAGAGAGAGAACAAGCACAGTTACAAGCGGAGGTGAACCGTGGTGCTCATTCAGGTGAGGTCACGGTGGAGGTGGAGGAAGGGAAGGGAAGTAGATAGGAGGAGGGAGGCATAAGTGGAACGGGAAAGTGCCTCCAACACACACACACACACACACACACACACACACACACACACACCTTCTAGCACTACTGAACCATATTAGGAGGGCGTATCTGAGTGACTGGATTATTGATGAGGTGGAGAAAATGCACAGTGGCAGACCATCTTCGATACTTAGGTACATACATACAGTATATTATTTTACCAAGCCAGGTAGGCTACTTCCTTTATTTATTTTTTTCAATCTGGTGAAAATGTTCTTGCTCCCTCGTATAGTTCCCCTGGCCATTTCGGTAGCTATAATTATGTACTATGATCCAAAACAAAGTACTCATAACAAAATTGCACAAATTGCATACTCGTCTGCAATTTAAAAAACAGGAATGTTACAGAATGTGTATGTATGAAAACGGTGTAGGCCTATAAGATTCTTTTATGTATATCATTGAATAACCTAACAGGAGATCTCAACACACACATACACATGACGCCCTTGCTACTCACAGGAGGCTCCAGGGCACAAGAGACGACAAAGCTCTAGACCAGGGTTATCAACAACAGGCCAAGAGAGAATAGGGGAGGGGAAGGGTTGTAGGCTGGAGGGAGAACCATGGGGAGGGGGATAGATGCTTGGGGTTGATTCTAACTGAGAGAAGAAAGATAATTTGGTTGAGGGCTAGAGGAGCAAAACAGACGAGGAATAATAACTTTCTTTTTTTCATTACTACTTTCGTAATTTTTTGGTTTGTTTATTGATTAAGGTGAGGACTAAAGGTAATGTGGTGAAGGAGAGGTGAATTAGCAAGTATTCTCCAATATATGGAAGTTAGTGGCAGGTATATGGAAGCCAAGGTCAAATACGTGCGAGTGTGAGGGAAGATTTGGAAGCATATAGTGGGAGAGTGAGAGAGAAGGAGAATCAGGTATGGTAGGCTATGTGAGAAAGAGTGGCTATGGGTGAGATTAGGTAGCAAGACGTGTCAATGATTTAGACTGAGTGACACATGTGTAGTGGTGAAGAGAGGATAATTATGAGGTATGGAAGTGAGGGAGGTAAGATGAAGGGAGGGGATGAGGTATGGAAATGAAATGAGGAAAGGAGATAAGGTGAAGGAAATAATGGCATGGAAGATAGGTAGGAATTGCTGTGAGGTGAGGTTATGATATTTGTGAAATGAAGTAAAGTGAGGAAGGTATGGTAGTGAGGAATGTATGAGAGAGTGAGAGAGAGAGAAGCCGGGTTGGTGGTGTGTGGCAACTCGGTCATGAACCCCTGGTGTGGAGGAGAGGGGCGCGGCAAAGGAACCTCGCCCTTCCCACCCCTCACTCTAAAGTCTGGATTCCCTCACCCCTCCCCTCATGTCTGGCCTGGTCATGAACTTAGACGGGGAGGTGAACTCAGCCGCGCCTGTCTCCCGCTCCTACCCTCACTCCAGCCGGCCCTCCTTTACACACTCGTTCTGTCTATTTGTATGTCTGTATGTGTGTATCTGTCTATATGTATGACTGTCTGTATATTTGTTTTTATGTCCTGCTACCCTCACTCCAGCCGGCCATCGTTTCCACACACTCATTCTGTCTATAGCCTATATGTATGTCTGTCTATATGTATATATGTGTATGTCTGTGCATCTGTATGTCTATCACTGTATATCTGCTTTTGTGTGGGGGCCAATATGCCTGTCTGTGTTTCTCTAAATCTGTCAATCTGTATCTACTTGTCTACCCGTCTCAATCTATCTGTCTCTCACTTTTAATATCTTCCTATCTATCTACGTGTCTCCCCGTCTGTCAATATGTATGTTTTGTCTCGCCTTTAATATCTTCCTGTCTACCCGTCTCCATCCGTCTAATAAGAATTCACTGCCAGTCCATCTGTCCCTATTTCTGTCTACCCTTGTCTAATTTGTTGTAATGGCTTTGATACCGATCCATCCCCTTCTGTGTATGTGTGTGTGTGGAATCTCTCTCTCTCTCTCTCTCTCTCTCTCTCTCTCTCTCTCTCTCTCTCTCTCTCTCTCTCTCTCTCTCTCTTTCCATTCTGATCACGCCGCCCTTGTTACCCATATGTACACGCGTGTTACACCGCCCCACGCCCACCTATGGCTCTCGTCTCGTTCCCACACACACCCACGCCCCCTCGCCCTCTCTCTCTCTCTCTCTCTCTCTCTCTCTCTCTCTCTCTCTCTCTCTCTCTCTCTCTCTATATATATATATATATATATATATATATATATATATATATATATATATATATATATATATCACACACACACACACACCTTGTCACGCATCTCACACTTCTCACACTTACCCTACACGCCTCACATACTCCTAAGGTACACCCACCACCCCTCTCTCCATATACATCCATACACACACACACATACGCTTCACTTGAACCACACCTATCCCCCTTATCCACGCCTAGCACACGACCGCACGCATCCTGCACTCAACAACCACTCCCATGTTTCATTCGCTCCACCCACACACGCCCTCTCAATTACCTACACCCCCCCCCCCCCCCCTCCCGTCTCTTTTACACACACATATACATATGCACACGTCCACTGCCCACATATGCTCCCAGTCAATTTTATCCTCAAACACACTAAATCCTTACACACACACACACACACACACACACACACACACACACACACAGTAGAGGATGATGTCTGGATTCACTCCTGCCCACACACCCGCCTTGATTCCCAGTCTCCCATGAGATGTCCCGTTGAAGACCAGAGCTGCCCACACCCCCACTCTCTCTCTCTCTCTCTCTCTCTCTCTCTCTCTCTCTCTCTCATACAACTTCAACATTTCAGTCACCCTCAGTATCAACACACACACATACACAATACTCCTACGTACACCATAATCAGTGATAATCAATTACTCCACACCCACACTAAACACCTTCACACTGGACTTGAAACTCCCCAGGTGTAAGAGGGGGGGCTACGAATCCTCCCCCCCCCCCCAGTATTTCTGCTTGTTTTAAAAGGCGACTAGAAGGGGCTTTCACTTCTCCAATTTTTTTTATATCTGATGTCTCTTGTGCTTGCTGCCCCACCTCTCATTCACCTTTTTTCCTCGGGCTGTTGCGGTGCCTGATATAATTCAAATATTCTGGACTTATATTATCGTGTATGTTTGTTTGTATTTGTCATGATCTTCACCAAGTAATCTATGGTGTGTATGTGTATGTGTATGTGTGGGTTATGTATGTTTCCCAGGTGTGTAGGTGTAGGCCTATATAAATATGCGAGTGTGTTCAGGTTGATATATAGATCTGCATTTGTTTATCAGCTGTGTATGTATGTATGTATGTATGTGTGTGTGTGTGTGTGTGTGTGTATATCTGTGCGTATTCTTCCTTGGTGTATGTGTGTGTTTGTGTATTGATTGTGTGGTGTGTGCGCACTCCAAACTTGTGTGTGTGTACGCATGTGTTCTTCCCCCTCGTGTATAGGTTAGGTATTGATTATTTCCCTCATGTGCTCACCCTATCACTGTGTGTGTGTGTGTGTGTGTGTACGTATTTGTCTTCTTACAATTTGCTTTGTGTGTGTCTGTGCGCGTGTGCGTGCGTGCGCTTTTTTCTGAGCATTTGTGTTGCTTACTGTGTGCGTGCTTGTCTGTGTATGTATTTGTGCTTTTCCCGTTTCCATGTGTGTATGTGTGTGTGCGTGTGCAGGTATAGAACGGGTTTTTCCATAATTGGGCAGTAGTGGTCAAATACCATGGATTCCTGGCAGGTTAAAGAACTTACTGTCAACTCCCTCTTCCACCTTTGTTATGGCGGACACATCCCTCCCTCATCTTCACCACGCCTGTTGGAAGTGGCGTGTGTGTGTGTGTGTGTGTGAGAGAGAGAGAGAGAGAGAGAAACAAACTGTGACTGGTACTATGTGTTGACCTCTTGACCTTGAACCCCCATCCCCTCCCTCTTCCCCAACACCGCAAGGGGTCAAATGCCGCTCGTATTGCCAGGTAAAGTATTGCCTTAGTTGACAGGGAGGAGGAGGAGGAGAGGGGGAAGGGAGGGGATATATTCCTTCACTTGACATCTTTCTCCTTATCTGTATCTTCCTTTCATCACCTTCTTGTCATTCTTGTACTCTTCTTGCCTATTCCTATCTTCCTATGACCACCTCCTTCCTTCACTTATACCCTCATAGTTTCTCTCTCTCTCTCTCTCTCTCTCTCTCTCTCTCTCTCTCTCTCTCTCTCTCTCTCTCTCTCTCTCTCTCTCTCTCTCTCTCTCTCTCTCTCTCTCTCTCTCTCTCTCTCTCTCTCTCTCTCTCTCTCTCTCTCTCTCTCTCTCTCTCTCTCTCCACTGATTACAAACACAACGTCACCCTGCTTTATGGTGGTAAATTATATAGCTTTTATTACGGTTCCACCTGTGTCAATCCTGTTGCTTTGCTGAGTCTAGCTACACGGTATGTGCTCGCCTCGGGTGTATCGTCGCAGAGTTGGGTGGTTGGTTGGTTGGGTGGGTGTGTCGTGGTTTGATTACAGGTTGATGGTAGTGGTGGTGCTGGTATATAAGATGATTATTTACCGATGATGCCGTGTGGTTGTGTAGGTGTGTGATTGTGTGTGCATATATATGCTGTGTGATTGTGTAAGTGTGTGTATATATGCTGTGTGATTGTGTATATATATGGTGTGTGATTGTGTAAGTGTGTGTATATATGCTGTGTGATTGTGTAAGTGTGTATATATACGGTGTGTGGTTGTGTAGGTGTGTGTGTATGGAGCGTTGTGTTAATTTGGTGATGATTTTGTGTGGTTGTCGTATAGATGTGTGTGTATAAGGTGTTGTGTAGGTGTGTATAATGGGTGTTGTTTTGGTGATGATGCAGTGTGGTTGTGTTGGTGTTTAATTAGTGTTGATAAAGGCGTACATAATTACATTTCGATAATTATTGTGATGTGATTTCCATATTAGATGATTTGGTGATATAGTAATGATATATTTTGCCTAATTATGTTGATTGTGATTTAGTAATGAGTGTTTTGTTGTGGTGGTGATGCCAAGTATGTAATGCAGATGGATAAGATGGTGATGACTGTGGTGTGGTGGTGATGTATATGTATTGATGGTGGTGATGCTATTTAATGATGATGTTGGTATAGTGGTGATGCTATATAATGGTGTGGTGGTGATGCTTATGTATTGATGGTGTGGTGGTGGTGATTCATATGTATTGATGGTGTAGTGGTGATACTATATAATTATGAAGATAGTGTGATGGTGATGCATATGTATTGATGGTGTGGCGACGTTTGTGGTGGTGGTGTGGTGGTGGCGGTTTAAGGGTGACATGCCGGATTGGAGGGGAGGGAGGGAGGGATGTGGAGGAGAGGGGAAAGCAGAGGAGTAGGTAGGAAGGAAAGAAGGGGTATGGAGAGAGAGAGAGAGAGAGAGAGAGAGAGAGAGAGAGAGAGAGAGAGAGAGAGAGAGAGAGAGAGAGAGAGAGAGAGAGAAGAGGGGTGACTGTTTGTGAAGGGATGTTGGACGAGAGGGAGGGATGTGAAGATGGGAATGGAGAGAGATAATGAGGGATAAAAATGACTTTATATAGGGGAGTGAGGGGAGAGGTAGAAAGGGAAGAGCAGAGAGAGAGTGTGTTTATAAGAGAAGGATAAGGAACGAAAGGGGAGGGGGTTGGAAGGGCATGAAGGAGCTAGGGATGAAGAGTGAAAGATGTTTGTGTGAGGGTAGGAGAAGGAGAGGTGAGGAAGGGCATAAAGGATCTAGGGATGGAGTGTGAAGGAGTGAGGGATGTTTGTGTGAGGGTAGGCTAAGGAATGAAGAAGGGGGTGGGTGGGTGGGAAGGGCATGAAAGAGCTAGGGATGGAGTGTGAAGGAGTGAAGGATGTTTGTGTGAGGGAGCCTGAGGGATGAACGTCATGGTGGTGGAGGTGATGGAGTCCCGGCCAGTGACCCTCCTCCTCCACCGCCTCCTTCTGCACCTTCCACCACTGTTGTCAACTCCACTGCCACCATTATTGTCACCACCACCTCCTCCACTTTCAGCACTGTTGTCATCTCCACTGCTAACACACAAACACACACACACACTTCACTCATTGTCATGTTTCTCGATGCATCTTAAGTATGGTACAATCTCAGAAGTATACAACCCCGCCCCATTCTCTCTCTCTTACTCTCAGCGGTAGGCCCAGAGGGGAGGGGGGGCTGGGATGTAGAAGCGGGGGAGGGGAGGGGGGCTGGGATGTAGAAGCGGGGGAGGGGAGGGGGGGCTGGGATATAGAAGCGGGGGAGGGGGAGGGGGGGCTGGGATGTAGAAGCGGGGGAGGGAATGGGGGCCTAAGAAGCTTCAGTGAGTCTTGATACTTTGAGAACCTGTTGAGATTCCCGTAACGTCTTGCCTTCCTCCCTCCCCCTCCCCTCCCCCCCCCCAGCATTTCCTTTCTTCACTTCTCTTATCATTCTCTACCTTCTCTTTTTCAATCTATTTTTTTATTTTCAATCCTCTCTTCCGGCTCCACTTTATGTAGACTTTGCTTTAATGGTTCTGTTTCCTGGCATACTCCTCCAAAGTAAACAACCAGAAAAGCAAATACTACATTATCTCTCTTTCTCTCTATCTCCTAAGTTCGTTCCTCCATCCCCTTTTTTCTATGCCGGTTTTCCTCCCACACCCTAAAAAAAAAAAACTGGCTGTATTCTTCCATCATAGGCTAGTCCCACCGTGAGCCAGCCTCCTCTATCCCTCTCACATCACCTTCACACTCCCACTATAACCTAATAATACCCGGTAATAACAAGTACCACCCACTACCACCAACATAACCTTCACCTTCACACCATAATGTAATAATAATACACTGTAATAACAAATATCACCCACTATCATCAACAGCTGTTATGGTACACCTGTCCTCAGTGTCCTGTTGTGTTCTGATGAAGATGTATTATTTATTCAAACTCGCAGTTGTGTGATGGTGGTGGTGGTGCAGCAGCTGTTGTAATGGACCCCAGTGGTATTATTTTGTTGTTGGTGATGTGATTAAGGGAGACATGGTAGAGGCGGTGGTATCCTGGATATTATTAATTTTGGGTGGGTGGTTACGTACAGTTGGGTATTTGGTGGGGTGGGGTTCACGTTTTGGTGCTGCGATTTTTAATTTAGGTTTACGTTGTGGTCATATCGATTACCACCACCCAATATTATATCACACGTATACTTACACAATATCAACACTTATACCATACCAACACCACCCTTGCAACACACCAACAACACTTATCAACACTTATACCATAACAATACAACCCTTACAACACACCAACACTTACACTACCACCGCCAACACTCCTACATCACACCAGTACATGCATAGGCTGTGTTGTTAGGTGGTACAAACACTTTAGTGGCAGCTCGACCCCTATTGCCATTTACTGGAGGTGATCCCTGGCCTTCTACACTCTTGAAAGCTGGTTTGGTTCTCTGTTGCCCTGGTTCATCCCACGTCCAGTTCCATCCATCCTCTCCCTCTCTTCCCCATCCCGTCCCGCTCCTCTCCATCCCATCCCGTCCCGTCCCGTCTCTCCGTCCATTCGTCCCATCCCATCTACTTAACACACACACACACCCTCACACACACACACACACACACACACACACACACACACACACACACACACACACACACACACACACACACACACACACACACACACACATACATACTAACACACACAACAGCAGCAGTGAGTCGTGAGGTTAGCAATCATCAATAATAACAACGGATGGATGAGGGCAAAACAGATCAAAAGGCCGAACCACCACCACTTTAACCACAAACCGAAAGAAAGAAAAAAACAATAATAATAACAACAACAGCAACACATCCAAGTCAAGAAAAACATCAATAAGAAACCACACCATTTTTTTTCTCCAAATTTTCGGGTCTTGTTTTCTTTTTTATACCTTTTGCTTTCCCTCACGGATAACAAATCACACAACAAGAACAAATCACACAACCTGTTTTTATACTATGTAATCGTCGAATGTTAGGATAATATTTTTTCTTTATTTATTTATATATATATAATTTTATTTTTTGTACAATTAGGCACACGAATTTGTACACGGTTCTTTTCGAGAGTTTACAACATATAGAAAATGTAAGACTACGTAACTGCAATACAATATTATTATTCGCTTTGTTGTTTTGCAAATCACCGTGTTACTAGCTAGGTAGACCATTCATTGGAGTACTTCCACAATAATGAATGTGTAATAACATGTGTAAGAATTCCTTTGGCCAACTGTACTTTGAATCGGTTTTTAGGTTATTCTAATCCCGTGTTTTGTATCAAACAAGTTCTTACAACACATTCTGATGCCACAGAGACACGTGTGTAAACTACAGTTGCGGTTTGTTTTTCTGAAAATCTTGGTGAACTGAGTCTTTTTCGTTTTAAGTGTAATATAATGATGACCTTAGATGAATGTTTGGCGTATATTCAAGTGTTTTAAGTTGCATGTAAGTACCAAGTTGTGTACATTATTAGTGTACTTTATCTTTGACTGCATAACATACCGAATATATATATATGTAAAGATAAATAAATGAGGGAACAGTTATATTTTCAACGGTTAATAATAATAATAATAATAATTGTTGAGTATATTTGAGGGTAGAGGAAGGTGAAGAGGAAAGAAGGTTGGCTAGGTCTCATGGTTGGTGCTGTAACTTCTCTTTAACCCCTCCCTTCCTCCCTCTCCTTCCACCGACACTAGGTAGATGATAGCCAAGGTGTGTGTTCGCAGCCCCCCCCCCCCTCTACCTTACCCAAGCCTAACGAGGGAAGGGAGAAGAGGGGAAAAGGGGGGGATGTAGCTAAATGGTACTGTATCTCAATGTCAGACCCCCTAACCTTCAGCCTCTATTTTTATTTTTACCACTTCCAAGGTCCTCTCTCACCGTTTCCTCTCTCCATTCTGCCGTTTCTTCTCTCAACCCCACCCCCATTTTGATACTTCTCTCCATCCCCCCTTTCTGTTTCTTCTCTCTCCCTTCCTCCTCCTACCTTCTGTTTCTTCTCTCTCCCTTCTCCCGTTTGGTGCCTCCTATAGCAGTCATCAACGGTCTTTCCCCTCACCTCATCCATCTCCACTCTTCCCCTCAGCCAACCACATCCTCTCTCCCCTCAGCGTCATTCGTCACCTTTTCCCTCAGAACCACGTGACCCTCGGTGTTTCCTTCGTGTAAATAGATTTATCTTCGTGTTAGGTAAAGTGGAAATAGCCTACATCAATTACGTTCCCCTGGCTGAAAAAAAAATGTGTGTTGTCCTTTCAATATATTTCATTATTTTTTTTTTTTTCGCCAGGTACAGTCTCGATCAAAAATATGTAAGAGAGCTCAAGGAAATATGAAACAGGATAAGCGTTGTTATTGGTTCACTATGATATGTCAAGTGATTCGAAACTTCAACTAGACCTGGATACAAATTTTGGATTGCGGGTGTACAAAAAAAAAAAGTGGGAAAATGGAGTGTATGTCGTCTATGTATGTATGTATCTGTCTACCCAACCAACTCTCCAATTATCTGCATCACTGTTTATATTATGTGCATGAGGTCTGAGCATACCCTTATCTTATCCCAAGTTTGATAAGGAGAGGTGGCGAATGTTCCCCGTGTTATCGCTACCTGGAATTATCCCTACCTTGGTGATAATATACTCTCTGGTCTGATAACACCGAACAGGGAAGGAAGGGGAAAGAGGAGAAAAGGGGATAGGAGGGGTTGAGGAAAGGAAAGCGACAGAGGAGAAGAGGGGTTGAGGAAATCAAGACATACCCGGTACTCGTATTGTAAAAAAGAAGAGAGGATGGAAGGAGGAAACGAAGGGATTTAAGGAAACTCCGGGGAATGGGAAAAGGAATGGTGAAACTGCGGTTTTAATGTATGTATGTGTGTGTGTGTGATAATTATATATGTATGAAGCAGGAAAAGTATGCCATAACTGGGAGACGACACAAACGGGGAAAGAAACTAAGTAGGAGAACATTTATACAGCATAAGGAAAGTGTAGAAGTCTGGGAATTTTACACAATGGAGGGTGGAGAAGATAGGGAGGGAAAACACACACACGAGTAATATATTTAGAGATAAGATGAGATAAAGGAGCAGAGGAAGTGGGAGAGACCTAGAGAGAGGAAAAAAAAAATTGTAGGAATAAACATAAGTACAAAATAATACAGCCTGAAGCAAATACACCCAGGAAAAACCTAGGTACTATTGGCCATACGAATTGGTGTACACACTAATGTTTTCGTGGGTATAGAACATGTAAGATGATGAAAGTGCAATACAACATTATTATTTATGTTTGTTGTTTTGCTAATCACTGAGTCACTTGATACACCATTCATTGCAGTGCTCCCAGAATAATGAACTAACTCTCTTTATATATAGCCTGCATGTGTAAGAATTCCTGTGGCCAACCTTACCATAGGAATTGCTCTGGAAAATCTGAGGGAGGCTAGGGGGGGGGGGGGTGATAAGGGGAGATGAGGTGAGTGAGTGAGGAAAGCCAACCGTGTTTTCCACCGAGTCGAAGGGAAATCCCCCTGACACCAGCCTCTTCTCCCCCCCCCACACACACACGTTAGGCCTAGGTGGTGGGTGTGGCTGGAGTGGGTTTGCGATATACTGTATGTGTATGTGTTTATGTTGGAGTGAGTGGGTGTGGATGGGAGTGAGCGTGTGCGTGTGTGTGTGTGGAGTATAATATTATGTGATTGCTTTGTGGTGATATGTTTATTGTTTAGTTATGAATATCAATATAAAATTAATGTTGATTATTGTGAAGTTTTAGTTATAAATATCTATATAAAATTATTGTTGATTATTGTGAAGTTTTAGCCCCTCACATGCAAGCAATGCCTAGAGTAAGTAAGTTCCGGTATTTCTCATTTAACATTAGGGGTGGGAGGAACATTACTTTTACCAGCTAAAATATTCTAGTTATTTGATTAATTAAGTCGAATACTTATATGCTCACTGTATTATTAAAGCAAAACCCAGTAAGTTGATGTTATAGTTATGATCTGAAATGGCGGTAAAAACAGTAAAAGGAGTATTTTATTTATATAATCTGAAAAGGCGTAATAACAGTAAAAGGAGAATTTTATTTATGTACAGTACTTAGGCTATTTGATATATTTAAAAAGCATATATATATATATACTGGTACGCTTTTCTTCTTTAATTTACACACACACACACACACACACACACACACACACACACACACACACACACACACACACACACACACACACACACACACATTGTTTACTACTGTACTACAGCATTGAAACTCTAATAATGAAACAAACAGGGGAAACGGAAATAAATGTTTTCTCTATTGTATGAAGCAATACCCTGTGGCATTATTATTATTATCAAGTCTACTTAACACTAATAATTACCGGTACTCATATAATTAAGATGATATTTATAACTTTTCATATACGCCAAGCCTTCAGTAAAAAAAATAAGTATGGTGGATATGTAATTGTATGTGTGTGTCACGAGTGATTGGCATACTATTTTTGGTCTATTTAGATTCCCCTGTTTTTTTTTTTTTTTTTTTTTTTATGTCGTGTATTGCTTCATGGAATCCAAAACTTGATGTCGTATGAATGAATTTATATAATTTCATCATCCGGTCTTCATTTATTTTATTGTAAGCTCGTGGTCTGTTATTGTCTACCTTAGCCTACCGTACTGTATGTTTCCCATTATTGAAGTTTCATATCTTTGTTTCTCATGAATTTAAAATAATTTCCCCTTGATCATGTATGAAACTCACAACAAACAGTATTTCTCTGTTCCTGTTCTTTGTCCTTGTGTTGTTAATTATCTTTTCCTCCTGATTATCTAAGTTGTGTATAAAACCAGCATATACGTTCCATTCTTTGGCCTTGTGTTCCTAATTATCTCTCCCTCCCACCTTGGTCTTTTTGATAGCAGGTACAGCCAGAATATAAATTTCTTTCCCCTTTTTGTTTGTAATTGTGTTTCTATAAATATTAATGTGTTTTGTGTCGTTTCAGGTGAGTGTGGCGTATGGAACCCAGCATATCACAGGAGAGGTACGGTAAAGCGTTGTTTGGGGATTGGGGATGGGAAAGGGTATATATATATATATATGTATGTAGTTAAAGTAGGGTAGGGGTAATGGATGTTGATTTAGTAGTGGGTAGTAGTATGTGTACATGTTAGCTTAGAAATGAATGAGGGGTGCATGATAGGCAAGGTATGTACACGAGAAATTAATTACTGGTGAATACAGATAAGGGGTTGATTATATATGAGACCTGTGGATTGGGGATGGAGGTTATTGTGAAGGGGTTAGGATGTGGGGTCAGGTGGTGTAATGTGTTGTGGTCATATTATAATGCTTTTGTTACGGTGTGGTGTGGATATTTGTGTGGTATCGTGTGGTGTTATGTGGTACGGTTGGTTGGTATTGTGGTTAAATGAGGCGTGGTTTGTAGTGTGATGTGTGATCTTGCATGTAGTTGATGGTGAGGTACAGTTAGTCGTGTGTGTGATGTGGTCGGTTGCTTGTGGTCGTTGGTGCGGCGTGGTGGGTGATGTGGTGTGGGCAGGTTATAGCTTCGTGGGAAAGACATATGGAAAGGAGAGAGTGGTGTTGGTGGTGGCTGGGAAGGAAAAGGAAGGGGGTCGCGTTTGGGAAAGGTTGTTTGTTGGAGAGGGTCGTCGTGGGGATGAATGGGGAAGGAAGGGGGGTTTCTTCAGCGAGGAAAGACGGGCAGGCATGAAGAAATACATACCGCATGAATAAGACTGAATAGGGAAGGGGATGCCAGCGATTTAGTAATGGTAGTTAGTGAAGGTAACACTGTAGAGAAGGGTAGCTGCTGTAGTGTGGGATGAATTGTGTTTTGGTGGTAACGGAATGTAAAAGGTGGTGTGGTGGTTTATTGGTATGGATTTTATACTCTTGGTGAACCGGTAGTGGTAATAGTAGTTGGTGGTTAAATAAGTATGTGAGGAGAATACGAGATGGATTAGACCGGAGCAGTGCAGTGAAAGGTGTGACGAAGGATGATACCACGCAAAAAAAAAAAAAGTAAATGGGAAAGCAGTATGAAAAAAAATGGAGGGGAGGGAGGGGGCTAGTTGAGTGTGGGTGGGAGGGATGGTAAAAGGTGAATGAAAAAACTCGAGGATAAAAGTTCGGGATGGAAAGTCGTAAAAAGGAAAGAACAATAAGAATTTTGATGCTGGACAAGAACCAGAAAAGAAATAGATAGTGAAGTTATGGGAAAGAGAGAAAGAATTTGAGTAATTTATATTTATTATGTTTACCCACGAATGAGGAGTATGACAGAACGAAGGAAAGTTGGTGGTGGCAGGACAGGACAGAGTAAGATAAGCAACAGCAAGGCAGGTAGATGGAACGCGGCAGGGCAAGACAGGGTATAGGTTAAGACGAGAAATATCAAGACAAGGCAAAGTAACGCAGGGCAGGGCAGGAGGGCAAGGCAAGACAGAGCAGGACACACTAAGACAAGAAAAAGCAAGGTAAGACGAAGGAACGCAGGGGCAGGGCAGGGCAGGGCAGGGGTTGAAAGACGTGTGGAAGGGCAAGGGTGAAAGGAGGGGAGGGGGTCAGAAAGGAGCAAAGGTTGAGGTAAAGTAATCTGTCAGAGCTGAGCATTCCACCTCCTGACTGCTGCTGCTACTACTCTCTCTTCTCTCCCTCAGCTTTCTCCATTTAGTTTTCCTCCTCTTCCTCCACATGTAGCCCCTCCTCCTCCATTTCCTTTTCCTCCTCCTCTTCCTTTTTAACCTGTAGCATCTCCTCCTCCATTTCCTTTCCCTACTCTTCTTCCTCCACCTGTAGCCCCTTCTCTCCCATTTCCTTTTCCTTCTCTTCCTCCCACCCATTTCCTCTTCCTCCACCCACTTCCCTCATTTCACTTTCTCTTTCCATTTTTATATTCCTCCCTTCATCTCTCCTTTCACTTTCTCCTACTGTCTTAATGCTGCTCCCTCCTTTCACACACACACACACACACACACACACACACACACACACGTTTATTTTGGTTAGATTAAAGTTGTATAGGAAAGATTGAGTTAGGTTTGTTTTGGTTATAATACCCTTCGTTATACCACTTCTTCTATCATAAATATCACTGGCGACTAATCCCTATAAATCTCTCCTCCTGTCTTCGTTTCCTGCATTTTATTTACATCTCTTAATTATTCTCACTTAAGGGACCCCGTGATGTAGTCAGGAAACTGGAGGTGAGCAGCGAGTCCTTCAAACATTGCCACGAAACACCATCTATATTGAAAGGCCTTGTTTCGTGGCATAGTCAGGAGGAATCAGAAGCCACCATGCACCAAGTCTCATACACGATCACAGGGTCCATATTTAATGCACTCCTTTCCTTTCTCCCAATATATTATTATACTTTATGCACCCCTCTCACTCTTTAATCACTATTGTCACACACACACACACACACACACACACACACACACACACACACCTTCACAATCTCTCTCTTGTGCAGTCTCGTCTCCTAATCTCTTTTTCGCTTGTGTTATTCCGTCACTTAATCCATCCCATTTTAAATCCATCTTTCTTTTATTTATTTTTTCGAATATTACTTTTTTCATTCCCGTCCCCCATCTCCTCTTCGTGTTATTTTTTTTATTATTTCTTAGCTGTTCTTTATCATCATCTTATTCACCTTTTCTCCCTCTTCTCTTGTTCTATGTTATTATTCCTTTCTTCCATTTCCTTGTTCATCATCACCTCGTCTTTCCTTTTCCTTTATTTTATTCAGTTTCTCCATATCCTTATTTATCACCACCACCAGTCCTTGTCTCCTCTTCACTCCCCTCCCTCCTCCTCCTTCCTCATGCATTCCTTCCTACCTTTCTCTCCCTAACCTGTTTTCTCCATTCTCTTGTGTTCTGTTCCCTTCCCTACCTTCACATCCCTTCATTCTTTCCCTCTTCAAATCTCCGTTTATCTTCTCCCTTACTCATTCTTCTTTCTACTCATTCTTTCTTCATTCTTTCCCTCTTCAATCCTCCTTTGATCTTACTCATTTTTATTCACTCCATCTCTCTCTTCCTTACTTCACTTCCTTCTTCCCATTCCTTCTTTTCACGCACATCCTTTTCATACCATCCTTCACCCTTATCCTATTCTTGGTTTTACTCTATTTATTTTTCCTTTTTCTCATCTTCCTCTCCTATTATTCTTTATTTCTATCCCCCTCCCAACCTGCCCCTCCCTCATTCCTCCTTCCCTCTCTCTCTCTCCTTCCCTCCCTCTCTCCTTCCTACCCTCTCCCTCCTTCCTACCCTCTCCCTCCTTCCTACCCTCTCCCTCCTTCCTACCCTCTCCCTCCTTCCTACCCTCTCCCTCCTTCCTACCCTCTCCCTCTCCCATTACTACCCTCTCCCTCTCCCATTACTACCCTCTGGTCATGGTTTTTCGTGACGGACACTCCCTGGGGCTCGTTGCTCCCTTCCCCATCATTTCCACTCCCTTTTCCCCTTTTCCACTCTATCCCCCCTCCCCTCTTTACGCTTTCCTCCCCTTCCACTCCCTTTCCTCCCCTTCGACTCCCTTTCCTCCCCTTCCACTCCCTTTCCTCCCCTTCCACTCCCCTTCCTCCCCTTCCATTCCATTTCCTCCCCTTCCATTCCATTTCCTCCCCTTCCACTCCCTTTCCTCCTTATCCACTCCCTTTCCTCTTCCACTCCCTCTCCTAATATCACTTCATTTCGTCACTTATTTTAGGCTACCCTCCTTTCATCATCCCTTCAACTTCCCCAAGCCAGTAATCCCCTATCCCCATTGTCACCATTCCCATCCATATCCCCTACATCTTTCCACCACCACCACCCATTGTCACACTTCATTCCCATCCCATCCATATCCCCTACATTTTTCCACCACCACCACCCATTGTCACCCTTCATCCCCATCCCAACCCATCCATATCTCCCACATCAACTTTCCATCACCACCACCATTGTCATTCCCATCCCATCCCA
The DNA here is from genome assembly GCA_034508575.1 of Petrolisthes manimaculis. Lineage (NCBI taxonomy): Eukaryota > Metazoa > Arthropoda > Malacostraca > Decapoda > Porcellanidae > Petrolisthes > Petrolisthes manimaculis. Next base: position 16,787 of record JAWZYT010004152.1, read on the forward strand.
CCCATATCCCTACATCATCTTTCCACCACCACTATTTCACACTGTATCTCCATTTCTCTCCTTTAAGTTATCAACCTTTCGTCTATATATATATATTTTCTTTTTTACCCCTCTGGATGGTGCAATCTCTACTGTACCGTACGTCGTATTTACTCATTAATCCCTCGCCCTAAAGTTTTCACATTCGCATTTCTCTATTCCCAACCTATCACTCAATATCCATTCCACTCCTGTCATTTATTTTCTCGGTATTTATCGTTTATTTCACATTTACAATTCTTTTCACGCGGCTATCTCATTTCTTCCTTTTATTCCAGTATTAATTTCGTTTTTTTCTCTTTCCATGTTTTTATAATTTTATCCTTCCATTCCTGTCTTATATTTCTGTTTTTGTTCATGTTTTTATCATTTCTCCTCTCCCGTTTTTCTCCCCTCTCATTCTTTCCTTTCTCTCCACCTCCCCTTTCCTTAACTGTACCCAAGTCACCCCTCCTCTTCCCCCTACCCCCTCTCCTCTCCACCTCCACCCCCCTCCTCCCTTCTCATCCCTCCCTTCCCCTCACACACAAGACCGGATCGTTCATCTCCACATTTTTCCATCATTTTCTCCTCTCCGTTATCCATTATAATATGACCCTTATATAGGTTTCGTCCTCTGTGTTGTAGTGTGTGTGTGTGTGTGTCATATTGTCGTGGTATTGTTCTGTCAGTGCTCTGCTTTCCCTTGTCTCATCCTCACCTATTTCTTCCTCACACTTCATCTTCATCATTATCATTTATATTTCTCTATAAATACACTTCTCTTCTATCTCACCTCTCCCCTTCTTTCTGTCTTTTGTTCTCCCATATACTCCATCATCATTATATTTTTCTTTACTTCTAATTATACACTTCATTATCTCCTCCTCTTCCTTTTTCTCCTATTTCCCTACTTCCCCTTCTCTCTACATCTATTTCACCACCTCTCCTCTACATCTATTTCCCCACCTCCCTTTCTCTACCTCTGTTCCCCCTCCTCTCCCACCTTTACCTCTGTTTCCCCTCCTCCCCCACCCTACTCCCCACCCAAGCCCAGTCCAGTCACCTCTGCTACCCAGAACTCTCCCCCCCAACCCTCCTCCTTCGTTTCCTTCTCCACCATTGCAACCCTCCCTCCCTCTAGGTCCCTTTGCCATCCACGCTCTCTCTGTCTCCATCATATACAGTCACGCACAGAAGTTCATGACCCCCTCCCGGACGAGCTTCATGCACAGTTAGGCTAGTTGTCTCCCTCATGATAAGAATTAGTAGAGTCGAGCCTTCATGTACTCATAAGGTGGAGTGAGAAAAGTCATAATGATACTTGTATAACTATAGTCAAGGATTATTTAGGTTGCCCCCACCCTTTTGGAAACATCACTAAACCCGATTGAGATGTCGTTGGTAAGTAGGCCTAATCAACTCTGCTTACCTGATTGGAAGTACAATTGGGAGAGACTTCATTCCAACGTCTCTATTTCATATTAGTTGGTAAAATCTCTTGAAACTCACTTGATTATCATAAACAGATTGTAAACACCATTGACAACGATAGACTACTAACATTTGCTCATAACTGTACCCATCTTAGAGTTACACACACACACACACACACACATAAACGTTGATGTCCATGTCATTCTGGCAGTCATGCAACACACACTCTTATCTCCTTAATAACATACAGTAAGGGCTGACTACCTCGTAGGAACCGTAAGGTGTGCCTGGGTGTCTTGTGTAACTGTGTCACCCCTTCTCCCCTCCCCTCCCCACACTACCCTCCTCTTCCTTCAGTGTGTTTTCCTCCCTCCGGTCCGTTTCCAACCCGACCCACCTAGAAAAACTCTCTCTCTCTCTCTCTCTCTCTCTCTCTCTCTCTCTCTCTCTCTCTCTCTCTCTCTCTCTCTCTCTCTCTCTCTCTCTCTCTCTCTCTCTCTCTCTCTCTCTCTCTCTCTCTCTCTCTACGTCATGAATTTAAATAATCTCTCTGTTCCTCCTTTTCGTTTCATACCTTCATGAATTTATTTTCCCTTCGACCTCTCACCTTTCATCCATTTTAAATCTTCCTTCCACCTTTTATATTATTTCCCTCCCTCGCTCCATTCCTTCCCCCCGTCTATAATATATATTTTTATCATTTATACCTCTTCCCTCATTCCTTCTCTCATTTCCTCTCCACATTCTGTATAACTGTTGCCTTCATCTTTCCCAACACACACAATCTTTCTCTCTCTCTCTACCGTATACCAGATCTGGAAGTGGAGTAGAATTAAATCGAGGAGTGAGTTTTCTTCCAGTGTGTGATTATGTGGTTGAGGTTCTGATGGTGGGTTGGAAGTGGTTCGTTCCATTGCTAGACTAATTTTATACTTTACTTTCTCTCCGCCCGGCTAACGCAGAAGGAACTATCAAATATCAGATGGATAATAATTATGATAAATATGATAGTAATAATAATAGTTGTAGAAGTAAAAGCAATGGCAATACTAGTAGTAGAAATAACAATAACAATAATGATATTAATTATAATAAAAAAATTGGTAATGGGAGGAATTTAAGTTTTATTCTCTACCAGGAGCTGAGATTTGTGTTGATTAATCTAACTTTCATATTATAATGATAAAATATTGGTGGTCTTTTTTTTGTGTGTGACGGTGGGTTGTGTTCATTGATATTTCTGAGATAAGAGTTGCATGTCACAGGATAAACGGTTAATCACACACACACACACACACACACACACACACACACACACACACATACACACACAAAACATCCATTTCTACAACCACTATCACCACCACACCCTCAGTGCTGTTACTGTTGTTAGCTTATACAATCTGCTTTTTATTGTAATATTCTACACTTGTCCTGAGCTTTTTGTCCAAGACCTTACGTACCCAGACTCTTCATTGACTCGCCGCCATCAACGTTCAAGGTCAGGAGTGTTAGGCTTCTATAGTGTTACGTGATGTGGCCAAATGATGGTTTTGGACGTGTGTGTGGTGTTGGGAATGTTTTTTTTGTGTTTGTGTGTGTGTGTTGTATTGAGTGGTCCTGAGGATGTGGTGTGTGTGTGTGTGTGTGTGATATTGAGTGGTCCTGAGGATGTTTTGTTGTGTGTGTTGTTATCTATCTTTGTGTTTGTCGTGAAGCCTCGTGCGATGTGTCTTGAGACTCGTGATGTTGTTTTGTATTGTGTAGTCAGATTATTAAGTCTGGTGTCCGTTACTGCTAGAAGTCACAGTAATCTCATGGCATGTTTGTCAAGTTTTTGTTTACTTTTCCATAAAAAAAAAAAAAATGATTTTCGTGGAAACTCTAGACGTGGTTGTGCTTTACAGTCACGCATTATAGATGATGAAAATATTGCACCACAGGAAAAGCGATTACACTGGCCTCTGACGGCAGCGGACATGACTTAAGAATATCAGTGTACAGTTATGGCACATAGTCCTTGACCAGACTCCCTCTTACACCCTGGAAAAGGACTGTGCCTAAGAACAATTTATATTGATTCAGATTGTGTCATACGTTAATTCTGTTCTCGGTAAATTACTTGAAAGTTAGAATGGGCCAATATAGTTTGAGGCAGGTGATGTTATGCTGGAAATGAGTCGCCATGGAAAGTATTGCCTGAAAGTTAGCAATGGAGTATATATACAGCTTAGTTGCTTCCTTGGTATAATATATCGAGGAAAATTGCATGTCTCCAACGCCTTATATCAAGTATATAATTTAACGTTTGCTACCAGCTGACTCCCCGACTCCACACCACTAATTGTATCAACAACACCAAGTCGATACACCGATGACAGGAAGCATCGGGAATTTTGATATGATATCGCAAGTAGCACGTGTCCTTCCTTTCTCAACCAAACCTGTTTCTAATTCACAAAGAAAAATAAGAAAGTAAAATAAAAGATAATGAAAGATTTGGTCACTATTATTGGATGATAATTTGGTCACTGTTTGGATACTGTTGCTTCCTATAATGAAATATTAACTAAACTGCCTGTAATAATGGTGGTGCCTACATTGGATAAGTAAATAAAATGAAAAATAATGGAAGAATTGTTCACTGAGAGATACTGTTAATTCTATAGTGAAATATTAACTAAAATGCCTGTAATAATGGGGTGCCTACATTGGATCATAGTCGACTGTAATATTAGTCGACTTTATGATTCGGACTTGCAGACTGTTGTAGTGGTTCTGTTGGCACTGTTTGGTTGCGTGAGAAAGGCAGGTGGTCGTTATGGTAGCTGGGGGGCGGGTGGGTTGTGGTTGTGATTGAAAGTGTGGTATTGTATTGGTGTGTTGTGAAACGTGTGGACCTAGAAGAGATAATAGATGGTGGTGTATAGTCTGGTTATTATTATTACTGTTATTATTATTTATTTATTTATTTTTACCTCAGGCTAGTAGTAGTAGGGACTTGTTGGGACTAGTTGCAAGAGAAGGTACAAAAATAATAGTAGTGAAAACAGTAGGAATGTTTTTTTCTTGATTTTTTTTCTTTTTTATATCTTTACTTTGGTTGTAGGTATGTTATGATTCTCCTCTCGTAGTACAGTGTGTGTTGAAGATGACGAAATGGTGTCGAATATATTTAAACATGGTTGTTTGTTTAGTTGTGTTACTAAGAGTGATTTTGGCTTGTGTGGTACGGTACTTGTGTGGCTGAATGAGTGGTAGGTCTTGGTATGCGCTGGTACGATGGTTGTAGAACTGTCTGGTTAATGGTAGT
>JAWZYT010004153.1:0-62500 GCA_034508575.1 Petrolisthes manimaculis
CTGTGGTTCACCAATAAACTGGCCATTTCTCACCATCTTCCCCCATACAGTTGCTACTCTCACTCTTACCGCTCTTTCCACTCCTAGCTGCTTCACAGTCCAACACATCTCCCAAGTAACAGAACTGTTACACTTCCTCTAACACACCTCCATTCACCATCAACTCACCATCCTCTTCATCACCATCACTACCCATCCCTTCCCTCACCATCCTCTTCATCACCATCACTATCACTGCACTTCCTCTAACACACCTCCATTCACCATCAACCCACCATCCTCTTCATCACCATCACTATTACTACACTTCCTCTAACACACCTCCATTTACCATCAACCCGGCATCCTCTTCATCACCATCACTATCACTACCCATCCCCTCCCTCACCATCACTATCACTACTCATCCCCTCCCTCACCATCATCATCACTACCCATCCCCTCCAACACCATCACTACCCATCCCCTCCCTCACACATCTAGGACATACAAAGTTCCGTACACCTCTGAGAATTCTCCAACCCGAGCATCGTTGGTGACACCCTTTATTACACTCAGTACACAACACTGAGTTTGTTCCCACTCCTCTTCCACAACATCCACATGGCCATCTTCCTCACTGAATTAATTTTTGAGCCTTGTTTCCAGTCACCATCATTTTTGTCTTTTCCATGTTTATTTTCAGCCCCCTCTCTCTGTTCCATCGTTTCCTTCCACCTGTTAAGTCTTTTCCATGTTTATTTTCAGCCCCCTCTCTCTGTTCCATCGTTTCCTTCCAGCTGTTAAACCTATTTGTTACTTCTTCCTTTGATTCTGCTGTCAAGACCAGATCATCGGCATAGAGCAGTTCCCACACGGACCATTTCCTCTTGCCAATTTAGTAGCCTCCTCCATTAATGTGATGAAGAGTAGTGGACTAAGAGCTGATCCCTGGTGTACTCCCACTCCAATGTCAAACTCCTCTCATGTTCCTGCCTTTGTTTTCACCCTTGACCTTGATTCCACATACAGAGACATGACTGCAGTCACAAGCCTTTCTGGCACTTTTTAACACTGATCATATTGGCTTTTGTTTAGCCAGACATTACCTCGGTTCCACTATTATAATTAGACTGGTAACTCCCAAGGAACACTCTCTCCCTCTGTTGGTTATAGACCGAATTAATGTTAGTGTTTGGAATCACTCGAGGTGGAACAACAGAATGGGGTCGAGACCATCAGTCTGTAACACAAAGAGAGAGAGGTTTTGGGAGTGATAGCAAATACTGTACAAGGTTGGATGTATGTAGAATGACAGAGACCAAATGGAAGGGAACATGTGTGAAAGAGTGGGAATATGGAATGGTGGTGTGTACTGGAGTGAATGAGAATGAGAGAGAAAAGGAAGGTGTGTGTCTGTATATAAGTAATAAATAGAAGGAGTATGTAAGAGAGTATGGATCTGTGGGGTCGAGGATTGTGTGGGTGAGAATGAAGGTGGGAATACAGACTTGGGTAATCGTATGTGTCTATATACCAACGGAAGATAGAAGAGATAGAGTGAAAGAGGAATTTTGGATGAGTGTTGAGGCGTGCCTGGATAGTTTTAATAAGAGTGAAAGAGTGTTGTTAATTGGAGATATGAATGGGAAGGTGTGGGATAGAAAAGTAGATGGAGTGGTAGGTGGGTGAGGTGTACAATCAGAGGTGAATAGGAATGGCAGTGTACTTGTTGATCTATGTGTGGGAAGGAGGCTGATGATTCTCAACACCTTCTTTCAGCACAGCTAGGAGAATACACACGTGCACATGGAGAGTGGAAAAGAGAACAGATGATGAGATAGTAGAACGGAAGGCATTGATTGACTATGTTTGTGTGGATGAACGGTTGAGGAAATTGGTGATGGATGGGAGAGCATATTGGGGGATTGGGGGAGGGGTGTCTGACCATGTGTGACACAAGGGGAGTGGGTAAAGAGAGTAAGAGTAGGGAGAGAGGGAGAAGGTCTAATGAGGAGGGTGGTAAGGTTGTAGGAGGAGGAATATAGGGAGGAGTTTAGGAGAAGACTAGGAAGGTTTGACTTGGAACAGGAGGAGGAAGGGGAAGAGGTAAGTAGAGTGTTTAAAATTATTAAACCTTTAAGTACAATAATTTAGTCAGTAGTGTACGATACTTTGTTACAAAGAGAGAGGGAGTATGTGTGTGTGAGACTGAGAGAGAAAGAGAATGTATGTGAGAGAGAGAGACAGAGAGAGTATATGTGAGAGAGATAGAGACAGAGTGTATGTGAGAGAGATAGAGACAGTGTATGTGAGAGATAAATAGAGAGAGAGTGTATGTAAGAGATAAATAGAGAGAGAGTGTATGTAAGAGAGATAGAGACAGAGTGTATGTAAGAGATATAGAGACAGAGTGTATGTGAGAGATATAGAGACAGAGTGTATGTGAGAGATATAGAGACAGAGTGTATGTAAGAGATAAATAGAGAGTGTACAATAATTTCTTTAGTAGTGTACAATAGTTTGTTGAGGTGAGCAGCAGTACAAGTTTGTAACACTGCCTGTCTCCACTCCACTGTTACCAATGCTGTTTTTCTTAAGGTAATTACCCCAGAGTAACGTAATTTGGGACCATTTAATGTAAAGTTTTGATAATCTAAGGTAATTTCCATAACATCCTACCGTTATTTCATGGGTTCTTCGTAAAATAAAAATGCATTGCTGTAAAAAAAAGCTATTATAATTTCATAATAAAAATATGTTGTGTTAAGTGTTAATTAAAATATGTTGAAATGATCACCTTATAGCTCAGGATCTAAGGAAATTTGGGGCTCCATCTAAGATATTTTCAACTCACTTTTTAAGGTAAATACTTCATGAGAACTTGAGCTGGTAACACTGACGTAAGAACAACAAACACTTGAGCTGGTAACACTGACGAGATATAAACAATAAAACAAAGCAGATGTGATTGCTTCCAGACTTAACTCCAAAATTTATCACGGGTAAATATTAACTTTATTTAACTAATTATTTATTCCCTGACTATTCCAAAGTGTTGATAAGTAAATAAAGGACCCCCGTGATATAAATAAATGACGATAAATAGATAAATAAGGCGATAATTGATTAAATAAAGACGATTAATTATGAACTGGTTAATGGAAAAATTTATCATGGGATAGTAAATATTAACTTTATTTACATAATTATTTATTCCATGATTATTCCAAAGTGTTGATAAGTTAATAAATGATCCCTGTAAATATAAATAAAATAAATGATGATAAATAAGATGGAAAAGTCCTCATCTGTCCCTCAGAATGTTATAAATATTTTATTAATGAATTTATTCATTTAGTAGAGTTACAATTATGGTAAATGTACATAATTATTTCATTCACTATATTGTACATTTTAATACCATTACCCACTTATTTAGAACATTCTAAGACTAATATCGGTAAATATTTTACAAGTTGCCACAACAGGATTTCACTGGAAAAAAATATATTTCCTAGAAGGATTTAGTGTGACTACCGGGACCTAACCTGGGCAGACTACCGGGACCTAACCTGGGCAGACTACCGGGACCTAACCTGGGCAGACTACCGGGACCTAACCTGGGCAGACTACCAGGACCTAACCTGGGCAGACTACCGGGACCTAACCTGGGCAGACTACAGGGACCTAACCTGGACACACTACCGGGACCTAACTTGGGCAGACTACAGGGACCTAACCTGGACACACTACCGGGACCTAACTTGGGCAGACTACCTGGACCTAACTATAAGAGGTAATTACTGTTATGCAGCATTTGCAGAAGAAATGGTATATAAAAAAGTGGTTTGTAATAGTGAAATATAAACACTGGTAATAGTAACATTTTCGAAATGGAGTTGTGGCAACTTGTAAATATATTCCCTATTTTCTTCTATGGCATTTCTTCCACAAATTACCAAGATATTCAAATGAGGCATTTTGAAATTAGTCTGACCTAACCTAGAAGACAGCAGACTACTGGGACCTAACCTGGGCTGACTAACCAGTATAAACTACGTGGACCTCTTCTTCTTCTTCCCAGCTTTTCCCTATACGGGGTCGCCGTTGTGAATGAGCCTTCTCCATGTACTCCTATTGTTGACCATCGCTTCGTTGATATTCTTCTCCCTGAGATCTACATTTATACAATCTTTCCACCTTGTTTTGGGTCTTCTTCCTTTTCTTCTGTTTCCCTGTACTTCCATCTCCATGACTTCTCTTCCCACGTGCTCTTCTCCAACTCTTCTCCTTAGGTGTCCGTACCATCTGAGTCTAGACTCTTGAATCTTCTTAGAAACTTCTACCACTTTCACTGTTCCTCTTATATACTCATTTCTTATCTTATCTCTTCGTGTAACTCCCACCATCCATTTCAGCATCCTCATCTCCGCCACGTCCAACTTCTTTTCTTCTGTCTTCTTTAACGGTGCAGCTTCCAAGCCGGTCTGACTGGTCTGACTACGGCTTTGTGTACTTTGCCCTTCAATCTAACTGGGACTCTTCTATCACATAGCACTCCTGATACTTTCCTCCAGTTGTTCCATCCACACTGAATTCTAAAATTGATCTCCTTCTCCATTCCGACAGTATCATCAACCATTGAGCCAAGATACTTGAAAGTTCTAACTCTCTTCAAGTTCATATCACCTAGTTTGATCGTTGCCTGTTGGTCACCAGCAATATCTGTGGTGAAATACTCCGTCTTAGTCCTGCTTATTCTCATTCCTCGGTTTTCTAGTGCATATCTCCATTCTTCTAGCTTCCTTTCCAAAATTATTCTGTCCTCAGCTACCAGTACAATGTCATCAGCGTAGAGAACGCACCATGGGGGATCCTCTCTCACATTTTCTGTTGTTACATCAAAGACTATGTTAAAAAGTAATGGACTAAGGGCCGATCCTTGGTGTAGGCCAACTTTCACTTCAAATTCTTCTGTGGTGCCCACTGTACTCCTCACTCTCGTTTTAACATCTTTGTAACATTCCTTTATCATCCTTACATATTTTTCCTGCACCCCTCTCTCTCGTAAACTTCTCCAGACTTCCTGTCGCGGCACTCTGTCATAAGCTTTTTCTAAGTCAATAAAAACCATATGCAGCACTCTTTGCTTCTCCTGATGTTTCTCCATAGTCTGCCGAAGGGAGAAAATGCCGTCGACCGTTCCCAATCCTATCATGAAACCAAGTTGTTGCCTGCCGATGTTGACCACTTGCCTTAGCCTCGAGTCTAAGATTCTCTCCAGGTTCGTCAAAGTATGAGACATCAACTTGATGCCTCTATAGTTTTCACATCTCTGGGTGTCTCCTTTCTCCTTAAAAATTGGTATCAGTGTACTTTCTCTCCACATTTCTGGGATAGATTCTCTCTCCATTACCTCCTTCATCAGCCCATGTAAAATGTCCACTCCTTCTTCTCCTAATGCTTTCCACACTTCCACCGGAATTTCATCTGGACCAGTCGCTTTCCCGTTTTTCATCCGGGACCTAACCAGTGTAAACTACTGGGACCTAACCAGTGTAAACTCTCTTAAGGGGGTGTGGGAATAGGGGGACAGGCTTGGTTTTTTTTGGGGGGGTAGCGAGGTTAGGGGGACAGGCTTGGGATGGAGGGGGGGGGGGTAGAAAGCCTGTCCCCCTATTCCCACACCCCCCCAAAACCCCAAGCCTGTCCCCTACTACCACACCTCCTTAATTAATATGTTTGTTGGTGAAAATAATTATGGTGTGTATAAAAAATGATTGTGTATTATATTGATTACTGATATTGTTGATGTGTTGCAGATGCACTGATGATGCAACACAAAGATGGAGTGTACCTATACAATTGTTGCAAGAATAATGCCTGTGCAATGGAGTAACTACAAAGGTTAGACTGTCTATAGGTTAATGTTGAAACTATTACTATAGTACTACTACTACTACTACTATTATTGTGTGTGTGTGAAGTAAAGAGAGAGAAAGAGAGAGAGAGAGTGAGTGTGTGTGTGTGTGTATTTAAGAGATTCTGAAAAAAAAAACCACTGAGTTGAGTGATACAAAAAAAAAAATTGTATTTATTGAAAGAATTACCGTTTTGCAGCAGTGTTGCCAGATCCGGCTGGGTCCCAGTATTTTGCCCCAGTTGTTTATTATACTTTATCACAATTATTTCCCGGTTGTATGTCCAGGTTAGGTCCTGGTAGTCTGCTGTGGTCAAGGTAAGGTCAGGCTAATTTCAAAATGCCCATTTGAATAGGCCTGAATTAGAAAATAGTCTTAGAATGGTCTAATTAGTGGGTAATGAAGGTCGAAAAAACATAACACAATAATTGATTGATTGTTGGATATTAGGGTTGTCAACATGGAGGTGGTATTGTGCCAGAAAAAGGTGAGAGAATGTGTGTATGTATGTATGTAAGAGTGTATGTATGTATGTATGTATGTAACATTATATTATCATTGTTGGATATTAGGGTTGTCAACATGGAGGTGGTATTGTGCCAGAAAAAGGTGAGAGAATGTGTGTATGTATGTATGTAAGAGTGTATGTATGTATGTATGTATGTAACATTATATTATCATTGTTGGATATTAGGGTTGTCAACATGGAGGTGGTATTGTGCCAGAAAAAGGTGATAGAATGTGTGTATGTATGTATGTAAGAGTGTATGTATGTATGTATGTATGTAACATTATATTATCATTGTTGGATATTAGGGTTGTCAACATGGAGGTGGTATTGTGCCAGAAAAAGGTGAGAGAATGTGTGTATGTATGTATGTAAGAGTGTATGTATGTATGTATGTATGTAACATTATATTATCATTGTTGGATATTAGGGTTGTCAACATGGAGGTGGTATTGTGCCAGAAAAAGGTGAGAGAATGTGTGTATGTATGTATGTAAGAGTGTATGTATGTATGTATGTATGTATGTAACATTATATTATCATTGTTGGATATTAGGGTTGTCAACATGGAGGTGGTATTGTGCCAGAAAAAGGTGAGAGAATGTGTGTATGTATGTATGTAAGAGTGTATGTATGTATGTATGTATGTAACATTATATTATCATTGTTGGATATTAGGGTTGTCAACATGGAGGTGGTATTGTGCCAGAAAAAGGTGAGAGAATGTGTGTATGTATGTATGTAAGAGTGTATGTATGTATGTATGTATGTAACATTATATTATCATTGTTGGATATTAGGGTTGTCAACATGGAGGTGGTATTGTACCAGAAAAAGGTGAGAGAATGTGTGTATGTATGTATGTAAGAGTGTATGTATGTATGTATGTATGTAACATTATATTATCATTGTTGGATATTAGGGTTGTCAACATGGAGGTGGTATTGTGCCAGAAAAAGGTGAGAGAATGTGTGTATGTATGTATGTAAGAGTGTATGTATGTATGTATGTATGTAACATTATATTATCATTGTTGGATATTAGGGTTGTCAACATGGAGGTGGTATTGTGCCAGAAAAAGGTGATAGAATGTGTGTATGTATGTATGTAAGAGTGTATGTATGTATGTATGTATGTAACATTATATTATCATTGTTGGATATTAGGGTTGTCAACATGGAGGTGGTATTGTGCCAGAAAAAGGTGATAGAATGTGTGTATGTATGTATGTAAGAGTGTATGTATGTATGTATGTATGTAACATTATATTATCATTGTTGGATATTAGGGTTGTCAACATGGAGGTGGTATTGTGCCAGAAAAAGGTGAGAGAATGTGTGTATGTATGTATGTATGTATGTATGTAACATTATATTATCATTGTTGGATATTAGGGTTGTCAACATGGAGGTGGTATTGTGCCAGAAAAAGGTGAGAGAATGTGTGTATGTATGTATGTAAGAGTGTATGTATGTATGTATGTATGTAACATTATATTATCATTGTTGGATATTAGGGTTGTCAACATGGAGGTGGTATTGTGCCAGAAAAAGGTGAGAGAATGTGTGTATGTATGTATGTAAGAGTGTATGTATGTATGTATGTATGTAACATTATATTATCATTGTTGGATATTAGGGTTGTCAACATGGAGGTGGTATTGTGCCAGAAAAAGGTGAGAGAATGTGTGTATGTATGTATGTAAGAGTGTATGTATGTATGTATGTATGTAACATTATATTATCATTGTTGGATATTAGGGTTGTCAACATGGAGGTGGTATTGTGCCAGAAAAAGGTGATAGAATGTGTGTATGTATGTATGTAAGAGTGTATGTATGTATGTATGTATGTAACATTATATTATCATTGTTGGATATTAGGGTTGTCAACATGGAGGTGGTATTGTGCCAGAAAAAGGTGATAGAATGTGTGTATGTATGTATGTAAGAGTGTATGTATGTATGTATGTATGTAACATTATATTATCATTGTTGGATATTAGGGTTGTCAACATGGAGGTGGTATTGTGCCAGAAAAAGGTGAGAGAATGTGTGTATGTATGTATGTAAGAGTGTATGTATGTATGTATGTATGTAACATTATATTATCATTGTTGGATATTAGGGTTGTCAACATGGAGGTGGTATTGTGCCAGAAAAAGGTGAGAGAATGTGTGTATGTATGTATGTAAGAGTGTATGTATGTATGTATGTATGTAACATTATATTATCATTGTTGGATATTAGGGTTGTCAACATGGAGGTGGTATTGTGCCAGAAAAAGGTGAGAGAATGTGTGTATGTATGTATGTAAGAGTGTATGTATGTATGTATGTATGTAACATTATATTATCATTGTTGGATATTAGGGTTGTCAACATGGAGGTGGTATTGTGCCAGAAAAAGGTGAGAGAATGTGTGTATGTATGTATGTAAGAGTGTATGTATGTATGTATGTATGTAACATTATATTATCATTGTTGGATATTAGGGTTGTCAACATGGAGGTGGTATTGTGCCAGAAAAAGGTGAGAGAATGTGTGTATGTATGTATGTAAGAGTGTATGTATGTATGTATGTATGTAACATTATATTATCATTGTTGGATATTAGGGTTGTCAACATGGAGGTGGTATTGTGCCAGAAAAAGGTGAGAGAATGTGTGTATGTATGTATGTAAGAGTGTATGTATGTATGTATGTATGTAACATTATATTATCATTGTTGGATATTAGGGTTGTCAACATGGAGGTGGTATTGTGCCAGAAAAAGGTGAGAGAATGTGTGTATGTATGTATGTAAGAGTGTATGTATGTATGTATGTATGTAACATTATATTATCATTGTTGGATATTAGGGTTGTCAACATGGAGGTGGTATTGTGCCAGAAAAAGGTGAGAGAATGTGTGTATGTATGTATGTAAGAGTGTATGTATGTATGTATGTATGTAACATTATATTATCATTGTTGGATATTAGGGTTGTCAACATGGAGGTGGTATTGTGCCAGAAAAAGGTGAGAGAATGTGTGTATGTATGTATGTAAGAGTGTATGTATGTATGTATGTATGTAACATTATATTATCATTGTTGGATATTAGGGTTGTCAACATGGAGGTGGTATTGTGCCAGAAAAAGGTGAGAGAATGTGTGTATGTATGTATGTAAGAGTGTATGTATGTATGTATGTATGTAACATTATATTATCATTGTTGGATATTAGGGTTGTCAACATGGAGGTGGTATTGTGCCAGAAAAAGGTGAGAGAATGTGTGTATGTATGTATGTAAGAGTGTATGTATGTATGTATGTATGTAACATTATATTATCATTGTTGGATATTAGGGTTGTCAACATGGAGGTGGTATTGTGCCAGAAAAAGGTGAGAGAATGTGTGTATGTATGTATGTAAGAGTGTATGTATGTATGTATGTATGTAACATTATATTATCATTGTTGGATATTAGGGTTGTCAACATGGAGGTGGTATTGTGCCAGAAAAAGGTGAGAGAATGTGTGTATGTATGTATGTAAGAGTGTATGTATGTATGTATGTATGTAACATTATATTATCATTGTTGGATATTAGGGTTGTCAACATGGAGGTGGTATTGTGCCAGAAAAAGGTGAGAGAATGTGTGTATGTATGTATGTAAGAGTGTATGTATGTATGTATGTATGTAACATTATATTATCATTGTTGGATATTAGGGTTGTCAACATGGAGGTGGTATTGTGCCAGAAAAAGGTGAGAGAATGTGTGTATGTATGTATGTAAGAGTGTATGTATGTATGTATGTAACATTATATTATCATTGTTGGATATTAGGGTTGTCAACATGGAGGTGGTATTGTGCCAGAAAAAGGTGAGAGAATGTGTGTATGTATGTATGTAAGAGTGTATGTATGTATGTATGTATGTAACATTATATTATCATTGTTGGATATTAGGGTTGTCAACATGGAGGTGGTATTGTGCCAGAAAAAGGTGAGAGAATGTGTGTATGTATGTATGTAAGAGTGTATGTATGTATGTATGTATGTAACATTATATTATCATTGTTGGATATTAGGGTTGTCAACATGGAGGTGGTATTGTGCCAGAAAAAGGTGAGAGAATGTGTGTATGTATGTATGTAAGAGTGTATGTATGTATGTATGTATGTAACATTATATTATCATTGTTGGATATTAGGGTTGTCAACATGGAGGTGGTATTGTGCCAGAAAAAGGTGAGAGAATGTGTGTATGTATGTATGTAAGAGTGTATGTATGTATGTATGTATGTAACATTATATTATCATTGTTGGATATTAGGGTTGTCAACATGGAGGTGGTATTGTGCCAGAAAAAGGTGAGAGAATGTGTGTATGTATGTATGTAAGAGTGTATGTATGTATGTATGTATGTAACATTATATTATCATTGTTGGATATTAGGGTTGTCAACATGGAGGTGGTATTGTGCCAGAAAAAGGTGAGAGAATGTGTGTATGTATGTATGTAAGAGTGTATGTATGTATGTATGTATGTAACATTATATTATCATTGTTGGATATTAGGGTTGTCAACATGGAGGTGGTATTGTGCCAGAAAAAGGTGAGAGAATGTGTGTATGTATGTATGTAAGAGTGTATGTATGTATGTATGTATGTAACATTATATTATCATTGTTGGATATTAGGGTTGTCAACATGGAGGTGGTATTGTGCCAGAAAAAGGTGAGAGAATGTGTGTATGTATGTATGTAAGAGTGTATGTATGTATGTATGTATGTAACATTATATTATCATTGTTGGATATTAGGGTTGTCAACATGGAGGTGGTATTGTGCCAGAAAAAGGTGAGAGAATGTGTGTATGTATGTATGTAAGAGTGTATGTATGTATGTATGTATGTAACATTATATTATCATTGTTGGATATTAGGGTTGTCAACATGGAGGTGGTATTGTGCCAGAAAAAGGTGAGAGAATGTGTGTATGTATGTATGTAAGAGTGTATGTATGTATGTATGTATGTAACATTATATTATCATTGTTGGATATTAGGGTTGTCAACATGGAGGTGGTATTGTGCCAGAAAAAGGTGAGAGAATGTGTGTATGTATGTATGTAAGAGTGTATGTATGTATGTATGTATGTAACATTATATTATCATTGTTGGATATTAGGGTTGTCAACATGGAGGTGGTATTGTGCCAGAAAAAGGTGAGAGAATGTGTGTATGTATGTATGTAAGAGTGTATGTATGTATGTATGTATGTAACATTATATTATCATTGTTGGATATTAGGGTTGTCAACATGGAGGTGGTATTGTGCCAGAAAAAGGTGAGAGAATGTGTGTATGTATGTATGTAAGAGTGTATGTATGTATGTATGTATGTAACATTATATTATCATTGTTGGATATTAGGGTTGTCAACATGGAGGTGGTATTGTGCCAGAAAAAGGTGAGAGAATGTGTGTATGTATGTATGTAAGAGTGTATGTATGTATGTATGTATGTAACATTATATTATCATTGTTGGATATTAGGGTTGTCAACATGGAGGTGGTATTGTGCCAGAAAAAGGTGAGAGAATGTGTGTATGTATGTATGTAAGAGTGTATGTATGTATGTATGTATGTAACATTATATTATCATTGTTGGATATTAGGGTTGTCAACATGGAGGTGGTATTGTGCCAGAAAAAGGTGAGAGAATGTGTGTATGTATGTATGTAAGAGTGTATGTATGTATGTATGTATGTAACATTATATTATCATTGTTGGATATTAGGGTTGTCAACATGGAGGTGGTATTGTGCCAGAAAAAGGTGAGAGAATGTGTGTATGTATGTATGTAAGAGTGTATGTATGTATGTATGTATGTAACATTATATTATCATTGTTGGATATTAGGGTTGTCAACATGGAGGTGGTATTGTGCCAGAAAAAGGTGAGAGAATGTGTGTATGTATGTATGTAAGAGTGTATGTATGTATGTATGTATGTAACATTATATTATCATTGTTGGATATTAGGGTTGTCAACATGGAGGTGGTATTGTGCCAGAAAAAGGTGATAGAATGTGTGTATGTATGTATGTAAGAGTGTATGTATGTATGTATGTATGTAACATTATATTATCATTGTTGGATATTAGGGTTGTCAACATGGAGGTGGTATTGTGCCAGAAAAAGGTGAGAGAATGTGTGTATGTATGTATG
The DNA here is from genome assembly GCA_034508575.1 of Petrolisthes manimaculis. Lineage (NCBI taxonomy): Eukaryota > Metazoa > Arthropoda > Malacostraca > Decapoda > Porcellanidae > Petrolisthes > Petrolisthes manimaculis. The sequence goes on from JAWZYT010004153.1 coordinate 12,624, forward strand.
TAAGAGTGTATGTATGTATGTATGTATGTAACATTATATTATCATTGTTGGATATTAGGGTTGTCAACATGGAGGTGGTATTGTGCCAGAAAAAGGTGATAGAATGTGTGTATGTATGTATGTAAGAGTGTATGTATGTATGTATGTATGTAACATTATATTATCATTGTTGGATATTAGGGTTGTCAACATGGAGGTGGTATTGTGCCAGAAAAAGGTGAGAGAATGTGTGTATGTATGTATGTAAGAGTGTATGTATGTATGTATGTATGTAACATTATATTATCATTGTTGGATATTAGGGTTGTCAACATGGAGGTGGTATTGTGCCAGAAAAAGGTGAGAGAATGTGTGTATGTATGTATGTAAGAGTGTATGTATGTATGTATGTATGTAACATTATATTATCATTGTTGGATATTAGGGTTGTCAACATGGAGGTGGTATTGTGCCAGAAAAAGGTGAGAGAATGTGTGTATGTATGTATGTAAGAGTGTATGTATGTATGTATGTATGTAACATTATATTATCATTGTTGGATATTAGGGTTGTCAACATGGAGGTGGTATTGTGCCAGAAAAAGGTGAGAGAATGTGTGTATGTATGTATGTAAGAGTGTATGTATGTATGTATGTATGTAACATTATATTATCATTGTTGGATATTAGGGTTGTCAACATGGAGGTGGTATTGTGCCAGAAAAAGGTGATAGAATGTGTGTATGTATGTATGTAAGAGTGTATGTATGTATGTATGTATGTAACATTATATTATCATTGTTGGATATTAGGGTTGTCAACATGGAGGTGGTATTGTGCCAGAAAAAGGTGAGAGAATGTGTGTATGTATGTATGTAAGAGTGTATGTATGTATGTATGTATGTAACATTATATTATCATTGTTGGATATTAGGGTTGTCAACATGGAGGTGGTATTGTGCCAGAAAAAGGTGAGAGAATGTGTGTATGTATGTATGTAAGAGTGTATGTATGTATGTATGTATGTAACATTATATTATCATTGTTGGATATTAGGGTTGTCAACATGGAGGTGGTATTGTGCCAGAAAAAGGTGAGAGAATGTGTGTATGTATGTATGTAAGAGTGTATGTATGTATGTATGTATGTAACATTATATTATCATTGTTGGATATTAGGGTTGTCAACATGGAGGTGGTATTGTGCCAGAAAAAGGTGAGAGAATGTGTGTATGTATGTATGTAAGAGTGTATGTATGTATGTATGTATGTATGTAACATTATATTATCATTGTTGGATATTAGGGTTGTCAACATGGAGGTGGTATTGTGCCAGAAAAAGGTGATAGAATGTGTGTATGTATGTATGTAAGAGTGTATGTATGTATGTATGTATGTAACATTATATTATCATTGTTGGATATTAGGGTTGTCAACATGGAGGTGGTATTGTGCCAGAAAAAGGTGATAGAATGTGTGTATGTATGTATGTAAGAGTGTATGTATGTATGTATGTATGTAACATTATATTATCATTGTTGGATATTAGGGTTGTCAACATGGAGGTGGTATTGTGCCAGAAAAAGGTGAGAGAATGTGTGTATGTATGTATGTAAGAGTGTATGTATGTATGTATGTATGTAACATTATATTATCATTGTTGGATATTAGGGTTGTCAACATGGAGGTGGTATTGTGCCAGAAAAAGGTGATAGAATGTGTGTATGTATGTATGTAAGAGTGTATGTATGTATGTATGTATGTAACATTATATTATCATTGTTGGATATTAGGGTTGTCAACATGGAGGTGGTATTGTGCCAGAAAAAGGTGAGAGAATGTGTGTATGTATGTATGTAAGAGTGTATGTATGTATGTATGTATGTAACATTATATTATCATTGTTGGATATTAGGGTTGTCAACATGGAGGTGGTATTGTGCCAGAAAAAGGTGAGAGAATGTGTGTATGTATGTATGTAAGAGTGTATGTATGTATGTATGTATGTAACATTATATTATCATTGTTGGATATTAGGGTTGTCAACATGGAGGTGGTATTGTGCCAGAAAAAGGTGAGAGAATGTGTGTATGTATGTATGTAAGAGTGTATGTATGTATGTATGTATGTAACATTATATTATCATTGTTGGATATTAGGGTTGTCAACATGGAGGTGGTATTGTGCCAGAAAAAGGTGAGAGAATGTGTGTATGTATGTATGTAAGAGTGTATGTATGTATGTATGTATGTAACATTATATTATCATTGTTGGATATTAGGGTTGTCAACATGGAGGTGGTATTGTGCCAGAAAAAGGTGATAGAATGTGTGTATGTATGTATGTAAGAGTGTATGTATGTATGTATGTATGTAACATTATATTATCATTGTTGGATATTAGGGTTGTCAACATGGAGGTGGTATTGTGCCAGAAAAAGGTGAGAGAATGTGTGTATGTATGTATGTAAGAGTGTATGTATGTATGTATGTATGTAACATTATATTATCATTGTTGGATATTAGGGTTGTCAACATGGAGGTGGTATTGTGCCAGAAAAAGGTGAGAGAATGTGTGTATGTATGTATGTAAGAGTGTATGTATGTATGTATGTATGTAACATTATATTATCATTGTTGGATATTAGGGTTGTCAACATGGAGGTGGTATTGTGCCAGAAAAAGGTGAGAGAATGTGTGTATGTATGTATGTAAGAGTGTATGTATGTATGTATGTATGTAACATTATATTATCATTGTTGGATATTAGGGTTGTCAACATGGAGGTGGTATTGTGCCAGAAAAAGGTGAGAGAATGTGTGTATGTATGTATGTAAGAGTGTATGTATGTATGTATGTATGTAACATTATATTATCATTGTTGGATATTAGGGTTGTCAACATGGAGGTGGTATTGTGCCAGAAAAAGGTGAGAGAATGTGTGTATGTATGTATGTAAGAGTGTATGTATGTATGTATGTATGTAACATTATATTATCATTGTTGGATATTAGGGTTGTCAACATGGAGGTGGTATTGTGCCAGAAAAAGGTGAGAGAATGTGTGTATGTATGTATGTAAGAGTGTATGTATGTATGTATGTATGTAACATTATATTATCATTGTTGGATATTAGGGTTGTCAACATGGAGGTGGTATAGTGCCAGAAAAAGGTGAGAGAATGTGTGTATGTATGTATGTAAGAGTGTATGTATGTATGTATGTATGTAACATTATATTATCATTGTTGGATATTAGGGTTGTCAACATGGAGGTGGTATTGTGCCAGAAAAAGGTGATAGAATGTGTGTATGTATGTATGTATGTAACATTATATTATCATTGGTGGATATTAGGGTTGTCAACATGGAGGTGGTATAGTGCCAGAAAAAGGTGATAGAATGTGTGTATGTATGTATGTAAGAGTGTATGTATGTATGTATGTATGTAACATTATATTATCATTGTTGGATATTAGGGTTGTCAACATGGAGAGGGTTTAGGGGGGTGTGGGAATAGGGGGACAGGCTTGGGAGAGGGTTTAGGGGTGTGTGGGAATAGGGGACAGGCTTGGGAGAGGGTTTAGGGGTGTGTGGGAATAGGGGGACAGGCTTTCTACCCACCCCAAGTATGTCACCCTATTCCCACACATATCCTTAATGATATATAAAACATAATTACTGGCCAGAATAACATTAAGTTGTGTATATGTGTAAGTAGTGATAGGAAATGAGTACTGGTGGTGATCACTTGATAACCAACATAATGAACATAAACAATATCCAATGTACAGTCCAGGTCAAAAATAATCATCCATATAGGAATAACTCAAGTCAAATTTTGACTGTTTCCCTCTGTTCCTCAGCTGATAAACTTTCCAATAAATATATTAAGTAGCATCTTTTAATTTACTACAAACAGCTACGCACTACTTAAAACAATAACATCATATATGAACGTGAAAATATTAGACAGTAAATTGTTTGAGATTCCCATATGTGGATGATTATTATTGACCACAACTGTATATGCCATTGAAATACTATTATCTAAATCTGAAGAGCAAATTAAAAGTCTGCACCACAACATATATATATATATATATACAAATTTGCTGTCAGTCATTACAAAACATACAATTGAATTGAACTCTGCAGAAAGATATTCCTATTGATTTCTGTAGCCATTTTTGTATATATATATGTGTGTAATGTATGAATTCAAAATATGCACCTAATAATATTTGCACCCAGCCTATGGTATATACAGTTGTGGTCAATAATAATCATCCACATATGGGAATCTCAAACAATTTGCTGTCTAATGTTTTCACGTTAACATATGATATTTCTGTTTTAAGTAGTTTGTAGTTTGTATGTCTCCTCTGGGGTTCTTCAGTATGATTTCCTGTAAACATATTATATCTGGCTGGTAATTAGCAATTCTTACTATCATCTTGTCCACATTAGTACACATTATAGTCAGTTTATCTCTTCTTTTAACACTTCCAGTACTATCTATTCTACTTTCTTGACTTTCTATAGATCTCTCTCCATCATCATACTTCACTTTAGTCTGTGTTCCAAAAGCTCTGTTTCATACATATTTTGCCTCTTGTTATAGTCAGGTTATTCTCTCCCTGTTCCTTCCTTGTCTTCAATTTCCCTCTGAGCTTCTTAACTTTCTCCCGTTTTTCCCTAGTCCTGTCTGGTACTATGAACAACATATTGATTCTAGCATCCTTATTCCTTCTCATTTCATTCAAACGGGACATTATTCTCCCTTTATCCTCGACTTCTTTCAGTTCCACCCTCATTGTTCTCATACCATTGTCTTCCCTCACACCAAGCCTTGTTATCCTTCTAACCTCATTAGTCCAACTAAGATTTAGACCCTGAGTCATGATTTTCTTAAATTGGTCCCAAATCATAATGAATCCTTTCTTGATATGCCTGTGTCTGAGATTGTGGTATCTTGAATACAATCAGATTAGTGTTGTCTGTGTTGATTTTGGAACAGTTAACACACTTCTCTCCATTACTCTGGGAGCTAAGACCTGTGTTTGACCTTCATTAAGCTTATTAACCTCCTTTTCTAAAGCTGTAGCTTCAATGCTTGCAAGTCTATCCTTAATTTCTTTCAAATCATTGTGATAGCTTTGGTTTTGTGTCTTTCTTCCCAGCACCTGAGCTTCAACAGTACTGAGCCTTTCCTCACAACCATTATGCTTGGTCTCCATCTCCTTTATTTCACTCATCATCTTATCTTGTCTCTCCATTATATTAACCTGCTCATCCTTAACTTTTTGTAAACAAACATGTAACTTTGCACAATCTTTATTGCAATACTTACAGTTCCAGTGTAACTATTCACCTTCCTGTTTCTTTACCATAAACTCATAGACCTCAGTTAGGATGTTCTGGCATTGTATATAGAACCAGTTGTCACATACTTCACAGCACAGTACACAATCTCACCTTTTAACTTCCACTTCACATTGGCCACAATTTTCCTTCTTGCCGCCGCCATGTTTGTTTACTTTCCCAGCAGCACTCGTTTGGGATTTCTCCTTATCCACACAGTGCTTCATCCTTACCCACAGTGCTTCTTCCTTATCCACAGTGCTTCTTCCTTATCCACAGTGCTTCTTCCTTACCCACAGTGCTTCTTCCTTATTCCACAGTGCTTCTTCCTTATCCACAGTGTTTCTTCCTTACCCACAGTGCTTCTTCCTTACCCACAGTGCTTCTTCCTTACCCACAGTGCTTCTTCCTTATCCCACAGTGCTTCTTCCTTATCCCACAGTGCTTCTTCCTTATCCACAGTGCTTCTTCCTTACCCACAGTGCTTCTTCCTTATCCACAGTGCTTCTTCCTTACCCACAGTGCTTCTTCCTTACCCACAGTGCTTCTTCCTTATCCCACAGTGCTTCTTCCTTATCCACAGTGCTTCTTCCTTATCCCACAGTGCTTCTTCCTTACCCACAGTGCTTCTTTTCCATGTTTCCAGCATTTTTCTCAATGTGCGTTGTCAGTGGTAAGCAATAATTGTGGTATATGCAGTTGTAGTTAAACAGGTCAGAGCTCTCTCATACACGTCCACACACAGTCATCTATTTCCTGGTATAGTTGCCAAAAAAGGTATTGCAACAAATCTTCAAACAACTTTAACCCTAGTAATATCCACAACTATTTGTAGGGACTATAAGCATGTATATACAGAAGAAAAATATACATATCCTTCTGTAATACATACTTATAATCCCTACAAACAACTATGGACATTAATATATTTAATGTTGTATCAATAGTTGTGACAATACCTTTTTTGTCAACTGTACTTGTATAGTTTGGAAGAATGAGTAGCGGTTGTCCACCACCAATTTATCCTCAAAAGAATCTTCCCTTAATGATCAGAGCCTTTTCTGTCTTTATAATGACACTATCACGTACATGTTGAGTAACATTAGCAGTTGTTGGAGCACTGTTGATCACTGCTTCCTGTATATCTTTCTCATTTTTCTTTATGTAGCACACAGTTGATTCCTTCACATCATACTCCCGACTACAAGCAGCATAACTCATGCCACAGCAAAGTTTGTCTAGTAAAATAACCTTCTCGCTTAAGGTCATGACTTTTCTTGTCCTCTTCACAACTTTGGAGTGGTTTCTTACACATATTCCCTTACTAGAAGAGCCTGGCTGGTTCACGTACTGTACTGGCACCATGTGGAATGTACGTAGGAAAGTAATAAGTAACCACGGTATGTTCACTCAGAGACAACTGAGGACAGAGTGGGACTGTGTGACAGTGTGTGAGTGGAGGGGACAGAGGTGATGCCAAGCTTTCGCGTGCTTTCTAGGTGGCGTGGGTAGATGGCGTGGGAATTGCGCCATGGTTAAAATTGATGTGAAATTCAAATTTTATTAATAATGAATCCTCCTTTTAAAAAAACGCGATAAAAAAATCCGTGAAAAAAGAGGGTTTACTGTACAGTAATATTTCTATATATGTATAGTGAGAAATAAGTAAAGGTACAGTTATTTGTTTTTAAACTTATAGAGAGGAGGGGGAGACGTTAGCATGACATGTTGTGCCCAGTTGAGTACCTGAGTCATTACCCAATGTATAACTCTTATTATAACCATCAGTAACTGTATATCCATTAGACTCACCATGGCCTCAACTTACTGTTACTAAGATGGATACAACTACAGAGCTGTTACTGTTGTTGGGGTTTAATCTGCACTTAAGGATTTATACAAACTATTGTATTCCAAGCAACTGGACACCAATTTTATTTCTTTTATTTCTTTATTTTTTTTTCATCTGATTAGACTTTGAAAAAAAAAAAAATCATAAAAGTTAAAAAAATATGAATATTGAAAAATCCTCTTGCAGAGAATTGTTGAATATTTCCTGTTCTTTCCAATGGTACAAAAATCTTTGAAATTGGTCCACAAATAACAAAGCTATTACAATTTCAAGTGTTTTCAAAATGTCAAGAAATTGTCAAAATCAAAGACGGGTGGGTGCGATTTTCTTCAAAAGTGTATATATTGTTCATAGACAAAGGTACACATAACCTGTGAAAAAATGATGAAAATGCATTAATAATTAGTATTTATTGTTTTGGTGGGTAAGTTTGTTTGATAAGAGCTGTAGGACAAGGTAAGGTAACAACAGGTACTACAGCTGTCATGTTGTCTGTTGATGATGGTGATGAAGGTTGGGATGATGATGATGATGGTGTACAGGATGATGTTAGTGGTGAAGGTGAGTGTGTGAAATAGGGACCCTCATTCACCATACAGTAGGATGAGACTACTATACTATAAATTTATCTCTATAAACAATATGTACATATTGGCCTTGTATCTATCAACAGGTGGTGAAGGTGAAGGAGGATGGGAAGTAGAAGATGACCTTGACCTACCAGAAGACCTGACCTCTGGTGACCTCATGACCTCAGGCTCAGGTCAAGGGGAGGAGGACTACTTTGTTCCTTCACCTCGAGGTCAATCGGTGACCCAGGGCTGGACACAGAGGTCACAACTTACCATTGATCACATCTTGGTCGGCTCATTGGAAACTGCTTGTCGACTCTTGAATGATCAGGTCACTATTATTATTATATTTAATATTATCATCATTTTCATTTGAATTATTATTTATATAGAGTACAATGGTGTAGTAGTTAGTACACTTGGCTGATATCCGTGAGTTGGAATCCCAGGTCGGATGGAGACAATTTGGGATTATTTCCTTACATGTATAACCCCTGTTCACCCAGCAAAGAATAGCTACCTCACTATCCTGATGGTGTAATTGTTGTAGGGATGTAGTGACCCCATCCATCACCCACTATTTATGGTGCAGTGGTCTCAGAGAAACTCCTCCACTGTAATATTATCCTAACAAAGGGATAACTAACTCCACCATACAGACAAATGAAGGCTATATAAAACAAAAACAAATCTTAATATTTTTATTTTTACTGTAATTAATATTATTTTTTCCAAAGTTGTGTACTGTACTGTACTCTAAGTAATGGTGTAAATAAGAGAATTGTAGGGATATTCATTCCTCCAAACTATGCCAAGAAACAACTCTACTATTGTTATCATTGATGTTTTATGGTATATTGTGGATGAACCAGTAACCACCACTTCTATGAGTCTATATTAACAAGATAGATTTCCCTCAAGGAGATAGATAGTATACTTTTGGTACATTAGAGTTGCCTTAGTTCCTCCAAAATATACCCAGAAACATGACCACATTAACAAACATATTGGTGATGTGTTGTTTTATTGTAATAGTTTATTATAGACTTTAGAGGAATCAGTTATTCTAGATTTATTCCTTTATATAATCAGGACACAGTAACCTACCCTTGCTCAATTTCACGGTAATTTTCTTGTCATTTTTCTAATACTGTATATATGAAAGTATATAACTTAATATATATATATTGTATATATCCTTAAGTGTTATTTGAATAAGACATTAATTTGACAGGTTTTTTTGGTGAACTTTGAAAAATGGATGCCTTTTTTTTTATCTGTTTCTGCCAACAGTATTTACCTACATGATATAACTGTAACCATATCCTGTGTCCAATTAAAAAGAAAAAGGAATATTTAGTACAGTGTTGGTTGGTAAATTTGGAGCAACTGATTCCTCCCAACAATTCCAAGTAACAGATCACCATTATTTTTTTAACCTGGTCCCATTCCCTGATATATTTTGAAGGATATATGTACCAAATGTACCAAAAATACCAGTTAACTCTATATATTCCCTAAAGACTATTCCATCCAACAGACCACCATTATTTTTGTAATTTTGTTCTGTTTTTTGATATACCGTACTGTACTATAGAGGAATCAAAACACTGCAATAATATACCTTTCATTAACAGGCTGGTGTGTGTGTGTGTGTGTGGTGAACTTTGTGCCTTACTGTAACTTGTACTTGTCATCCTTCACACAGTCACTCAAGCTGGCATCTCTTATGGACAGACTCACTCTCACTCAAGCTGGCAGCTCTTATAGACACACTCACTCTCACTCAAGCTGGCAGCTCTTATGGATAGACTCACTCTCACTCAAGCTGGCAGCTCTTATGGATAGACTCACTCTCACTCAAGCTGGCAGCTCTTATAGACACACTCACTCTCACTCAAGCTGGCAGCTCTTATGGACAGACTCAAGGTAAGAAGGAGGGTTATAGGTGCCACAACTTGGAGTGTTTTTAATTTTATATATATTTTTGTATTGTTTTATTAATTAAATTTATGCTAATGAATGGATAAATGATAACGAGTTATTTGAGAGGAGCATGTGGGGTGTCTAGGTGGGATGGAGAAAGTAATGAGAGATGTGGTATGAGTGAGAAGGCAATTGGTATTGAGTGTGGAGTGGTTGAGAGAGTGAAGCGTAATACTTTGAGGTGGTTTGGACATGTAGAGAGAATGCAAGGTGAGGAGTTTGTAAAGAAGGTGTATGGAAGTGAAGTTGTGGGCTGTGGTGTGAGAGGCAGACCACCAGTAAGATGGCAGAACAGAGTGGAAGAGTATGTAAAGGAGAGAAACGTGAGGGACAGGGGAGGGCTGGACCAAGTAAGGAGGGAGTGTTGGAACAGGGACAACTGGACACATTTCTGTCATGGCCACCACCTTGGAGGGAGTTACCAGAGGGAACCAGGCATCAGAGCTATAGATAGATAGATAGAATTAATATTGGAACCATGGCCTTCCTTCCAGTACAAAATATTACATATTTGTGTTATGTGATCCATCCATTAATTGTTTGTCATTCAGAGCTTTGTTTGTTGGTCAAATTAATTATTCTAGTGTTGGTGTTAGTACCCCTCTGATTATTTATACTTATTGGTGTTTCAGGGTATATGGTTGTTAATGGTACTACCTATTATATCATCAGGATAATAGACCACTGACTATCAACATAATGGTATTATTAATGGTACCGTTGCTGACCATTCTATCACCAGGACTATACCACTGACTATCAACATAATGGTCATACATACACCAGGATATTCTATAGATGGAAGTCTCATGTTGACTTTATTACAGGTACTAAAATATAACATAACTTTAATAATAGTATAGAGGCACATTTTAGTACTGTACTCATCTTTAGTATTTTATCCATCTTTTCCATCTGTAAATTTAAAAAGTTGCAAGATTTCAGTTCTGATATCTATCTCTGAACGTCAGCCAGGCAAGTGGTATTAGTTTGTTAGCTTCCCAACCAACCACACTTGTAAGGCTTCATTATTTTAGGGTGGATTCCACAGTGGTATTGGTTTTAACACCTACTTAATAAATCACACATACACACATTCTTTGAACACCTGCTTAGTAAAACAAACACACACACACATTCTTTTAACACCTGCTTAATAAAACACACACACACACACTCTTTTAACACAGGGTTAATTAAACACCTTTTATATACAGTAAACTCTTTGATATTAAGATGAAGCAATTTAATACAAATATTTTTTTAATAACTGGTGAATTGGAAGGACTCTGATTTCTGTATGTATGTGTGTGTGTGTGTGTGTGTATGTAACTTTGAAGGACTCTGATTTCTGTATGTATGTATGTGTGTGTGTGTGTGTGTATGTAACTTTGAAGGACTCTGATTTCTGTATGTATGTATGTGTGTGTGTGTGTGTATGTAACTTTGAAGGACTCTGATTCCTCAGTGTGTGTATTATACCTATGTGTGTGTGTGTGTGTGTTATATTCCTGTATGTGTGTATATTATTCCTGTGTGTGTGTGTTATACCTGTGTGTGTGTGTGTGTGTGTAAATTTGAAGGACTCTGATTCCTCCAAACCATGTTGTTGTTATTATTATTATTATTATTATTATTAATATTTAATTATTAGTAGGTTGTATTTTATTATTTTATTATAGAATTAACCTTAATGAATAAATTTCTTCTTCTTTTTGGTCATCCATAAATTAAATAAGTTGTAAATTAAATATGTTGTAAATTTAATAGGTTGTAAATTATTACAGAGTTGTGGAGTTGTAACAAGAGACTGAAGAAACTTTATTGTTTGTTGTTGTTCCTTGCACCAACAATAACAACAACAACAACAGTACAACCAAAACTATAGGAATTTGAACAACAACAACAACTACCACAACAACAACAACAACTACCACAACAACAACAACAACAACTACCACCACAACAACAACAACTAAGTATTTATGGTATTGCATTGTTCTATTTGTTGTTGTTGTTTTGTGTCAGTGTGTGTGTGTATCAGTTGGTCCAGATTTATATATATTGTATATCAGGAAACACCATGACAATGTGTGTGTGTTTCTCTCTCTGTGTGTGTGTGTGTGTTTCTCTCTCTGTGTATGTGTGTGTTTCTCTCTGTGTGTGTGTGTGTGTTTCTCTCTGTGTGTGTGTGTGTGTGTGTGTGTTTCTCTCTGTGTGTATGTGTGTGTTTCTCTCTCTGTGTGTGTGTGTGTGTTTCTCTCTCTGTGTATGTGTGTGTTTCTCTCTGTGTGTGTGTGTGTGTTTCTCTCTGTGTGTGTGTGTGTGTGTGTGTGTTTCTCTCTGTGTGTATGTGTGTGTTTCTCTCTCTGTGTGTGTGTGTGTGTTTCTCTCTCTGTGTATGTGTGTGTTTCTCTCTGTGTGTGTGTGTGTGTGTGTGTGTTTCTCTCTCTGTGTATGTGTGTGTTTCTCTCTGTGTGTGTGTGTGTGTTTCTCTCTCTGTGTATGTGTGTGTTTCTCTCTGTGTGTGTGTGTGTATGTGTGTGTTTCTCTCTGTGTGTATGTGTGTGTTTCTCTCTCTGTGTATGTGTGTGTGTGTTTCTCTCTGTGTGTGTGTGTGTATGTGTGTGTTTCTCTCTCTGTGTGTGTGTGTGTGTTTCTCTCTCTGTGTGTGTGTGTGTGTGTTTCTCTCTGTGTGTGTGTGTGTATGTGTGTGTTTCTCTCTCTGTGTGTGTGTGTGTGTTTCTCTCTCTGTGTATGTGTGTGTTTCTCTCTCTGTGTATGTGTGTGTTTCTCTCTGTGTATGTGTCTCTCTCCGTGTATATGTGTGTGTTTCTTGTCTGTGTGTGTGTGTGTTTCTCTCTGTGTATGTGTCTCTCTCTGTGTATATGTGTGTGTTTCTTGTCTGTGTGTGTGTGTTTCTATCTGTGTATGTATTTCTCTCTCTCCGTGTGTGTGTGTGTGTTGTTGCTTGAATTAATAGTTTGGAGGAATCAGTAGCCTTCCAATTTACCAACAATAGAATCTCCCTTTAAAGGACCCTGTGTGTGTGTGTGTGTGTGTGTGTGTGTGTGTGTGTGTTTTTGGAGGCTTCTGATTCCTCCTTCCATATAGGTGTGTGTGTGTGTTTTTGGAGGCTTCTGATTCCTTCTTACTATGCCACCAAACAAACTCCTTCCATATAGGTGTGTGTGTGTGTGTGTGTGTTTTTGGAGGCTTCTGATTCCTCCTTCCATATAGGTGTGTGTGTGTGTTTTTGGAGGCTTCTGATTCCTTCTTACTATGCCACCAAACAAACTCCTTCCATATAGGTGTGTGTGTGTGTGTGTGTGTTTTTGGAGGCTTCTGATTCCTCCTTCCATATAGGTGTGTGTGTGTGTTTTTGGAGGCTTCTGATTCCTTCTTACTATGCCACCAAACAAACTCCTTCCATATAGGTGTGTGTGTGTGTGTGTGTGTTTTTGGAGGCTTCTGATTCCTCCTTCCATATAGGTGTGTGTGTGTGTTTTTGGAGGCTTCTGATTCCTTCTTACTATGCCACCAAACAAACTCCTTCCATATAGGTGTGTGTGTGTGTGTGTGTGTTTTTGGAGGCTTCTGATTCCTCCTTCCATATAGGTGTGTGTGTGTGTTTTTGGAGGCTTCTGATTCCTTCTTACTATGCCACCAAACAAACTCCTTCCATATAGGTGTGTGTGTGTGTGTGTGTGTTTTTGGAGGCTTCTGATTCCTCCTTCCATATAGGTGTGTGTGTGTGTTTTTGGAGGCTTCTGATTCCTTCTTACTATGCCACCAAACAAACTCCTTCCATATAGGTGTGTGTGTGTGTGTGTGTGTTTTTGGAGGCTTCTGATTCCTCCTTCCATATAGGTGTGTGTGTGTGTTTTTGGAGGCTTCTGATTCCTTCTTACTATGCCACCAAACAAACTCCTTCCATATAGGTGTGTGTGTGTGTGTGTGTGTTTTTGGAGGCTTCTGATTCCTCCTTCCATATAGGTGTGTGTGTGTGTTTTTGGAGGCTTCTGATTCCTCCTTACTATGCCACCAAACAAACTCCTTCCATATAGGTGTGTGTGTGTGTGTGTGTGTGTGTTTTTGGAGGCTTCTGATTCCTTCTTCCATATAGGTGTGTGTGTGTGTGTGTGTGTGTGAGTGTGTGTGTGTGTGTGTGTGTGTGTGTGTGTGTGTTTTTGTGGCAATATTTGAAGAACCCAATTTCCTTCAATTTCTTTTTACTACAAAACAGGGTCCCTTAATTATCAACCTAATTGTCCTGTGTGATTTATATAATATACAGTTTGTATGTATGTATGTATGTACAGTGTGATTTATATAATATACAGTTTGTATGTATGTATGTATGTATTTACAGTCTAATTTATATAATATACAGTTTGTATGTATGTATGTACAGTCTAATTTATATAATATACAGTTTGTATGTACAGTTGTGGTCAATAATAATCATCCACATATGGGTATCTCAAACAATTTATTGTCTAATGTTGTTGTTGTATAAGTTGTTTTATTTGCTCAATCTATTTCTGTTAACATACACGGACACACACACACAAACACACTTAATTTAACACTCAATAATTTGAAGGACTCATTATTATTATGTATGTTGTATTTATTAGTTTATTTGTTTGTTTGTTGGTAAACACACTCAAACACACAAAGATTTTAATATTAATTTAATCTGTTTATTTTAGATGTGTAGAGAGGAGAGAAGAAGAGAGAAAGAAAGAATGAAGAGGAAGAGAGAGAGATAGAGAGAAGAAGAAAGAAGGGAGGAGAAGAACAAGAGAGAAGGAAGAAGAAGAGAGGGAGATAGAGAGAAGAAGAAAGAAGGGAGGAGAAGAAGAAAGAAGGGAGGAGAAGAATAGAGGGAGATAGAGAGAAGAAGAAAGAAGGAAGGAGAAGAAGAGAGGGAGATAGAGAGAAGAAGAAAGAAGGGAGGAGAAGAATAGAGGGAGATAGAGAGAAGAAGAAAGAAGGAAGGAGAAGAAGAGAGGGAGATAGAGAGAAGAAGAAAGAAGGGAGGAGAAGAAGAGAGGGAGATAGAGAGAAGAAGAAAGAAGGGAGGAGAAGAAGAGAGGGAGATAGAGAGAAGAAGAAAGAAGGAAGGAGAAGAAGAGAGGGAGATAGAGAGAAGAAGAAAGAAGGGAGGAGAAGAAGAGAGGGAGATAGAGAGAAGAAGAAAGAAGGAAGGAGAAGAAGAGAGGGAGATAGAGAGAAGAAGAAAGAAGGGAGGAGAAGAAGAGAGGGAGATAGAGAGAAGAAGAAAGAAGGAAGGAGAAGAAGAGAGGGAGATAGAGAGAAGAAGAAAGAAGGAAGGAGAAGAAGAGAGGGAGATAGAGAGAAGAAGGAAGAAGGAGAGAGAGAATAAGAAAGAAGGGGGGAGAAGGAAGGAAGAAGAGAGAGAATACACAATAAAGAAGAAGAGAGGATAGAAAGAGGAGGACAAGAAAGAAAGAAGGGAGGAGGAGAGAAGATAAATAGAGAAAGAGAAGAAACAAGAGAGAATACACAAAGGAGAATTTGAACAACAACAACAACAAAAGGTAAATGTTTATGGAATTAGTGTTGTATGTGTGTATGTATGTATATGTCAGTGTATGTATGTGTGTGTGTGTGTGTCAGTGTATGTATGTGTGTGTGTGTGTTTGTTTCTCTATATGTGTCTCTCTCTCTCTCTCTCCGTGTATGTGTTTCTGTGTGTGTGTGTGCATTTATGTTTCTCTGTGTGTGTTTCTGTTTCTGTGTGTGTGTGTGTTTCTCTCTCTCTCTCCGTGTGTGTGTGTGTGTGTGTGTTTGTTTGGAGGCTTCTGATTTATCCTTCCATATAGGTGTGTGTGTGTGTGTGTGTGTTCTAAGGGTAGTGTATGTATGTATGTTTGTGTGTGTGTGTGTTAGAAGGATAGTGTATGTATGTGTGTTTGTGTATATGTGTGTTCTAAGGGTAGTGTATGTATGTATGTATGTATGTGTGTTCTAAGGATAGTGTATGTATGTATGTATGTGTGTTATACTAATTATACAGTATGATTTATATAATATACAGTTTGTATGTATGTATGTATGTATAGATTGTATGTATGTATGTATAGATTGTATGTATGTATGTATAGTTTGTATGTATGTATAGATTGTATGTATGTATAGATTGTATGTATGTATGTATAGTATGTATTTATACTAATTAATTTATTTATTTTACAGATGTGAAGAGAGAGAGAGAGAGAGAGAAGGAGAGAAAGAAGGAGAGAAGAAAGGAAGGAGAGAAGAAAAAAAAGATAGAGATAGAGAGAGGAGAGAAGAAATTAAGGTAAGGTTAGGTTTTGGTAGTAAATATTAATTAATGTAGAATTAATTCATTAATTAATTTAAATTGACAATAAAAGTCATCACTCGACACATTAAAGTTAATTATTAAGGTAATTTGAGTTAAGTCATTATAATTAGTTAATTAATATAAAATTAATACTTTAATTAATATAAAATTAATCCTTTAATTAATATAAAATTAATCCTTTAATTAATATAAAATTAATTCTTTAATTAAACCGACAATGAGAATAATTAAATTATACAGAATTAATAGTAAATTTTATAAGTTGTTTTGTTAATCTATTTCTGTATTAATAAAAATAAAAATAATAATAAAAATAATAATAAAAAAAAAAATAATATTAATAATAATATTAATAATAATAGTAATATTAATAATAATAATAGTAATAATAATTTGAAGGACTTGTTTATTTGTTATTATTATTATTTATTAGTTTGTATGTATGTTAGAAATATATTGTTCTCAAACACACAAAGCTTTAATACTAATTAATGTATTTATTTTACAGGTGTGAAGAGAAGAGAGAGAGAAGAAAGGAAGGAAGGAGAGAAGAAACAAGAAAGAAAGGAAGGAGGGAGGAAGGAAGGAAGGAGGAGAAGAGAACAAGAAGAAGATAGAGAGAAGAGGAGGAGGAGAGAAGAAGAAGAAGATAGAGAGAAGAGGAGGAGGAAGGACTTGACATTCCCCCTTGGCTATTAACAAGCACTTGAGGGACAGTTTGAAGTGACCATTAACCCTCAAGTGACAATACAAGTCATCACACATTAAACTTAATTAAGGTAAGGTTTTTTGGTAGTTTGAGTTAATAGTCATTTTAATTAGTTAATTAATATAAAATTAATCCTTTAATTAAACCGACATTGAGAATAATTAAATTATACAGAATTAATAGTAAATTTTATAAATTGTTTTGTTAATCTATTTCTGTATTAATAAAAATAATAATAATAATAGTAATAGTAATAATAACAATAGTGATAATAATTTGAAGGACTCGTTTATTTGTTATTATTATTTATATTTATTAGTTTGTATGTATGTTAGAAATATATTGTACTCAAACACACAAAGATTTATTACTAATTAATCTATTTATTTTATAGGTGTGAAGAAGAGAAGAAAGGAGGGAGGAGGAGAGAACACACAAGAAAGGAGGGAGGAGAGAGAGAGAGAAGAAAGGAGAGAAGAGGAGAGAACACACAAGAAAGGAGGGAGGAGAGAGAGAGAGAGAAGAAAGGAGAGAAGAGGAGAGAACACACAAGAAAGGAGGGAGGAGAGAGAAGAACGAAGGAGGAGAGAACAAGAAGAACAACAACAACACATAGAGAAGAGGAACAAGAACAACAACAAAAGTTAAAATAAAAACCATATATTAGTATTATATATTTCTTTATTTACATTTTACATATATAAACATATATATTATTCTCTCACCTGGTGAAAATATTAATTAATTTTTACCTGTAAGGGTGTAGGGTTCAATTAAATTTTGTTGATGTTATAATAATAATTTTGTGTGTCTGTCTGTGTGTGTGTGAGAAAAAGAGAGAGAGAGATAAATCACTCCCTCTCACTTTCTCTCTCACACACACACAGACATATTATTATTATTATAACATCATAATTATTTACATACTTAAAAGAGTTTAGGGTACAAGTCAAAATTATTAATGCTATTATATATTTGTCTGTCTGTGTGTGTGTGTGTGTGTGTGTGTGTGTGTGTGAAATATATATATATATATATATCTCACTCGCACACACACACACACAGACAATACAATATAATACCATCAGTGATAATGTATGTGTGTATGTGAGAAATACATACACACACACACAGTCGGTCAATAACTCACATTAACTGGTAGTAGTAGTAATAGTGATGATAGTAGTAGTGATGATAGTAGTAGTGGTAGTGATGATGGTAGCAGTTATTTTTCTTGTAAAACCAAATCTGTAATAAAAATACAAATGAATTAATTTATGGAGGTACAAAATAATACAAATGAATAAATTATTATAAAATTACTACATCAATAATAATAATGGTAATAACAATGATAATAATAATGATAATAATAATAATAAAATTAACAATAATAATAAAAATGACAATAATAATAAAAATAACAATAATAATAAAAATAACAATAATAATAAAAATAACAATAATAATAATAATAACAATAATAATAACAATAACAATAATAGTAAAAATAACAATAAAAATAAAAATAACAATACTAAAAATAATAATACTAAAAATAACAATAATAAAAATAACAATGATAATAATAATAATGATGACAATAATAATAATGACCTAAAACAAACCTTAAGGAAAGATGGGCACGAGGAGTCTGGTGGGGAGTAGTGTGCGAAGGTGTTCTTTATGTTTTACCTCATCAAAAAGACATTAGGGTCCTTTGTTCCATGGCTGCAAAAGTAAAGATTTACGACAACTGAACATTCACAAAGTGATATGTTAATTCATCAATCTTTAAAATAGCCCCTTTTGTAATGAGCTGGTGACTTCCTAATAGAAACTTAGTAATGTAAGGAAGTGACTTTCTCAAACAGAGGAATTTTGCATGTGGTCATCTTCCTCAGTGGAAGTTCCTTGTAGAGGCAGATGTCAATATCATAGGTAGTTAGAAATCTAACGAAGCATTAATCATAAGAAGGCAATATAATTAAATGAAGAGTTTATAAAACAAACAAAAGATCCATCAAGCCTTATAATCTAAAAAATTGTACTGACAATCCTCAAAACAACAAGTCATCTTATATACTATAATGGCATGATACACTTTTGTCCACTAACCTGACAGAGAGTATCAGTGTGAGGAATATCATGTACACTAATATCTCCAACAACAGATCCTGCATGGCCACCTCTTGCAAACGTTTCTCTTTGGCTGCAGCAATTTCCTCTTCCGTCAGGTTAGTGCCAATCTGGTTCTACTGACTCCACTACCTGTTGTATGGTGGAAATTATACTTTACATTTCTTTAGGCACACATATTTCATGGTCAAAGTTTTATGTCTTAAAAATAACTAAATTTTTTTAATCTTACTTGACGGATTCCAGACATTTCTTCTGTTCAAGAAAGCAAGTACACTTTTGACATGGAAGGTAAATAACTATTTCAATGTCCCCATACATGAGTTAAGTCTTAGGAAATATCAATGGAATAACTGCCATCTAATTGAAAATACTGTATTTCAAAAAACCCTAATCTTTTCAGGGATACAGACCGAAAATGACATTCAGTAAAGTACAGAGGAAAGTGCTAGTAAGATATACGCCAATATTAAATCATATTAACTCAGGAGTCGGTAGCTGAGGTATTCCAATACTTACATTAGAGTAGAAGCTGAATGCATTTAGGATCCTCATACTGTATATATTTCTGTGACAATTTGACTCTGATTAACACCAGTCAATTTTTTTTATTCATTAATCAGAATTGACTTCTTACCATTTTGTGTCTAGGATAAGTATCAGTCATTTAGGACTTGGATATGTGAAGTATTTGAGTCCCATAGACTAGCATATCATATTACCAAAACCTGTGTGTCTAATACAAATACTGGTAGTTTAAATAATATAAATAATGGGGACCATAATTATGTCTGAAACATAGGAACACAATATACAGACCACTTTTACACTCAATAGCATTATGCACGCTATTTAAAGATGAGCATGATCTATGCATGAGAAAGTTGACAATGAGTTCTGGGGACAGGGAAGGACAAGCTATAGGATTGTCTAGCAGTGCAAGTTTTATTCTAAAATCTTATAAAAAGACTCTTCTGCCCTGGTCACACCCATTAGGGAGTTCCCAAGAGTTAGAAAGAATAAACTAAAGATGATGAACTATAAAGAATGCATCTAGACTATTAGACTACAAGTATTACACAAGCTATAAATATAATATTATGCCTGGACTTAATTTTAGCCCAAACATATTGTGCAAACAGGGAGCACAAGTTCCAGGTTTTTGTTGAAGCAGTTATCAATACAGTACACCAAATAATTAAACATTACAGTAATACATTATGAGGGTGTGATTACTTTATGATTAATGGTAATAATACATGCATTTAGCTTGGAAGGAAATAATTAATATGAGACATGGTAAGGGGAACAGAGAGAGAGAGAGAGAAATGAGATAGGAAGGGTGAGAACAAAAGAGTCAAAGGAAGACAAAGACACAGTAGGGGAAGGAGAGGAACCAATGGAAAAGTAAGGGAGTAAAGGACTTGGTGTGAGAGTGGAAGAGAGAGGAAGAGCAGGGTGAAAGGAAGAGGTGTAAGGAGGGAGGGAGGGAGGGAGGGAGGGAGGAAGAAAAGGAAGGAGAGAGAGAGAGGAATCAATAGAGCTGTGGGACGACTGAGACAAAGGGAGATGGACAAATGTTACTACTGTATACTGTACATTAATTATATTATCATTATCTATGTAAAACTGTCATTAGGCACAACTTTAACAATTGCAGAATTATATAGTAACTGAAAATGCTCCCAGGTTATCAAATTAAGAGGATGAGTTGTATATTATATCATGGAAAAGGATAAATTATTAGGGAGTTAGTCTTTCAGGTTATCAAATCCATTGTGCATGGGCACCATACTGAAGTTTAAAGTATTTAGACATGCACATATTCGTTACTAATATTCAATAAAATATTACATTAAAACATTCTGGTAACTTGATACTGGTTCTGTATCTATTTTAGGCTTGTCTAAGCACATGTATGAACAGAATACAGTACAGTACAGTACATATAAATGAGACCCTTAACCATACCTACAGTATGTGTGGTCTCAGTACATATTAACTACATCATAAGAATCCCCATCCCCATCTTAATCAAACCACACCCAACCTAACCATAAACAAGCATGCCCGTACCTAAGCAGTTCCTCATCACGGGCAGGGTGGAACTCCTCCTCATCATCATCATAGTCCTCAAACTCATCAATTGGACATGAGGTAGATCTGTGATAAATGAAGAACAAAGCAAATACTGGATTAAAATTACTCAAATAAGCAGAAGTAATTAACCCAACCAGTTCATATGTACTGTATTATATTGCTGGTGTTGCACTCTTTCTTCAGAGGGAAAATAATTACTGTAGAATGTATTTTAGTACATGTACATAAACTCTCTCCATATATTGCCATGGAAGGGACCGCACATTGAGGTACCTATGGTAAACTGATTATAAAAGATTACTCATTATATGCTTCAGTATTAATCTGTTTACAAAGTCCATGCACTGAATGTAGTAAACTTTACATATACTAGTATACTGTACCTTTTAAGGATTTTCATGCCAGAATATTTGTCAATTATACAGACAAAGTGTACAATTCATATTTTTTACAAGGAACAAGCCATATACAGTACAGTATATTGATTTTAATCCACATACCAGTTCATGGCAGAAAAGTTCATATGCTACTGTATATGTTTAATGTGGTTATGCTTGCAGGAATTGTGGCTACTGTACTGTACTACAAATTATGCCATAAATATACAGTATATTGATTTTAATCCACACACCAGTTCATGGCAGAAAAGTTCATATGCTACTGTATATGTTTAATGTGGTTATGCTTGCAGGAATTGTGGCTACTGTACTGTACTACAAATTATGCTTTACATGTTCATTATGTGTTTCTTGATATCAATATACATTAGGTAAATAAACAATGTCTTTCTCATTCTATATACAAAATTCCTTGCAAACATTTTTCATCCTGTTCTATCTCTCACTATTACTTTTACTTCATATACAAAATAAAAATACTATATAAAGAGCACGAGAGAACCTCCACCAACACAAAACTCTGCAACACCACACTCCACCAACACACAGGCTTAATCAAGGACAAATCAGTGCTTCATTGTTCACTGGTGGTGGATTAATCACGCCCCATCCCACCATAGCGGCCCAGGGAAGACCCGAGGGTGGCAGTGCAGTGAGATAAAAGACCAATTACTGCCAGGTTTGCTAATTACCAGCCTGGACTCTGGGTGAATATTGGTGCACTTTTTTTAACTATTTTGTTGACGGTGAAAAAAAAGAGTTCATATTAATGCTCCATTTTTCTGTTGGGATTTGGCTTAACAAAAATGTTAATTACAATCTTTGAAGACTAAAATATTAAGGGAGTTGTCCCCTGTTTATAAAGAAGGCTAGCATTAAATTCTACAATACAGTATTTACAAAAATAGTGCAGTATTCAGCCATGATGAAAACCGTTCGGGTACAGTATGTGTAAAACACAAACTGCCACTGTAAACTATTTTAAATAACATTATCTTCTTAATTAGCCTATGACTCTTGGGAAGGCAGTTCATTTATCATTTTATACTGTACTGTATATTGTTTATTATTATCATTATCATTATTACTGTATCATTATTATTTTTTATTATCATTTTATTATTATGTACTATTATCATTACTATTATTGTTATTGTCATTATAATAATAATAATAATAATTATTATTATTATTATTTTTATCATTATCATTGTTGTCATCATTATTGCTTTATTATTGTTAACACAAGAACACATAGTAATGAAATCAGTCACCCTCAAAAGCTTGCTTCATGCCAAGTTCTGTGAGCCACTAATCCTCTTGCCTAGAGAACTGGGGTGAAGTTGAGGATTCCATGTATACTACAATGCTCACTTTTTCCCACCCGCCACCATGTGCATTATACAAAATTTGAAAATCATCATCACTTTGGATTACTTCACTTAGATCATCTACTGTGTTGGTAAATTGTACCATATTCTAAATTATACATTTGGAAAGTTGAAGTTTATTATTTAAAAAAAATTGTGTTCTCATCGATACTTTCACACCATGAATATTTGTTATTACTGATTTAGAAAGTAAACATTTGATACAAACATATCCATCATCAGAGAAAGTGCATACAATATTTCTTCTGAAGTAGAAGAGACTGGGGTATTTAGTGCTACCCGTTCAAAGATTCCTCATAAATGGCATACTGCAAGTTTGTGTTTTTTCACCATAAAACAATCACACTCACCTTGACAGGCTGGGTGAAAAGGACTGAGGATACAATGGAGGACAGAAGAGCTGTGAGCCACTTAGTTACTTTGGCATTACCAAACTGAATGCCATATGCCCAGAGGAAGAAGACAGCAGTACCGATGCTAACAGCACACAGGAACCAAGCCACCAGTACAAACCACCAGGGCAGGCTGAACTTTCTTCGTCGCCCCTGAGGAGTGACAGATAGTGGATCAGTACCAGATTGGGGAAAGAAAGTTTGAGAGAAGGGAAGTAACTGTCTGAAGGAGCCTAAGTTTAGCTAGAACTATTGTACCAATGTCTACAATTAGTTTTGAGCTTCTATGTCAATTTAAATATAATACAGGTATGAATTTGAAGAACAGTTAGACAGAGAACCTAAGGATGACTTACCACTTTGTTCTTATCCTTGTCCTTCTCCTGTTGTGCAATGAGCTCCTTTAAGGAAACAGTTGAATTGAGAGTCGTGGATTTAGGATCCAGGGAGTAAGAGAAATTTCCGCTACCCTCTGACTCCACATCGGGGCTGCTCGGCCAAACAGCTTGAGAAACTTCAACAACAACTGCATTAAAAAACAATACTTACCTTGATGTGGCTTCTTCCATGGCCAATCCCAAGATGGGATAATCTGATAATGAGTAATTCATCATTATGAAAGAATAAGTGTAACATAAATAAGAAGGGATTTTGTTTTACTTCAACTCGTAATTACATCACTATATTATAATGTTCCCATCATCATTAAAATAAAAAGGAGTCTCCATTACATCTCACATCCACTTTTCTACTTTAATACAAATAGCTCCCACCATATATCATGGATTAACACTATACACTGCAACCATAACTAACATTCACTTGTCATCACATCACATATCAACATTGAAAGTTCCTATCATGTCTCTCTCCCACATGCTACAGAATTAGTGTACAAGTACAGTACTATACAGGACATGCCATACCTGCACTTTCTCGCTGCTTTCTGAGAGCTATCTGCAGCCTGGACTCCTTCACCTTACGAGGGCGGGACTTGCGGAAGAAGAAAACAATAGCAAAAGAAGGCGGGAACACGATGAGGTTGCTGATGAATCCAATACCCAGGGCCTGAGGGGAAATACTGACAGGACCCAGCCTCAGTCCCCCACCGGCACCATCTTCTGGAACCTGGGGAAGGAATACATTTGCTAAACTTCTTGTATCTAGTTTTATAACACAGAATTTCAGTGAATTTTTACTTTGAGATCCAACTGGGTGCTAAAATGTCCAAACATGAGTGAGGAAACCCTGCCAAATCTAGTACAGTGGTTTGAAAAATGTGTTACCACCAACCTTCTGGTAGAACATGGCATTGACCAGCATGGAAAGGTACAGGAGAGCCATGCAGGAGGAGAGGCGCTGTACTCGGGTGAAGCGAGAGCGAGGTGGCCTCAGGAATACACTGAACCACAGATGGTCATCAGCCATGCTCTTGTCCACTGAGTGGGTGAATACATGAGACAGATCTCTCAGCTGTTCTTCACCAGCTACAGCAACAAGCCTGTCAATCTGAGAAAAGCAAGTATGGTAGCCGAGATAAGGAACTAGTCAGTATTTAAGCATACAGTACATTACAGTTAGTCAAAAGATATTTACCTGCCTGAAGCAATAAAAATTATGCAATAAGATGTACTGTATATGGTCAAAAGATGAAAAAATATTGAAACATATTAATAAAATGTGGTCAAAGAATAGAAAGATAATTATGTGGTCAATAATTAGCAATTCATTTAATTCTCCATTCTCTGCTTACCAGTCCATCACCCTCCTCAACGGCCAACCACTGATTGCAGATAAATTGGAACTGCTCGCCGGTCTGTATGTCCCGCACCACCATGTACCCCAAGAACCAAGAGCTGCTCCGACCCTTTCCACCATTGTCATGCCAGATCCTTAGGTAGTGCAGTGGCCCCAGTGGTCTGTTGAGGTGATAAATTACAATATGTTTATAAAATATACCATAGTCACAATATTTCTTGGGAAGTTAGTTTTCTTCTTGAGAAATATACCGTACATATATAAATATATCTTAACACAAAGATTGAA
The DNA here is from genome assembly GCA_034508575.1 of Petrolisthes manimaculis. Taxonomy (NCBI): domain Eukaryota; kingdom Metazoa; phylum Arthropoda; class Malacostraca; order Decapoda; family Porcellanidae; genus Petrolisthes; species Petrolisthes manimaculis. The sequence continues at coordinate 37,906 of JAWZYT010004153.1, forward strand.
CAGGACATCCAAATGTGTTACAAGCATCCCACCATTTCTCTAAACACACACCTCCCAACCATCATAAGCCAATTAGAAAATCTTGCCATAGAACAGCTGAAAGAACTAAAATATAATGTCTTCAGAAAGCTGTCTAAAAATTTGTCAGGAGGCTGGAGGCTACCAATTCCTCCAATTTGTGCCAAGAAAAACATGCTCAATACAGTTTACATTGTCTGCTTTGTCACCCAATGTGGAGGAATCAGAAGTCTCTTACTTAACAAAAAAAATACAAAGCCTTTATAACTCCTGCCCTGTCTCCTAGTCGTCCTCACCTGCTGGTGGCCATGAGGTAGTGATCCACAGATCCCCTGGTCAGAAGTGGACGGGAGGTTTCAGTTTCATTGAGAGTCCGTACATCTGATTCCTCCCAATCTCCAGCAATCAGAAACTGAACCTGGAAGTGAGATATTTACAGGTTATACCAATCATCTTCTTAGGTGAAAAATTCTCTCATAACCTTACCACTAGTTATGGTAATACAGTGCTGTAAATGTAAATACAAAATTTGGGACACACATGACCACGAAAGAAATATTATAACAGACTTCAAAAAGTGAGGGATTTATAAAATTTGAGAAGAAAAGCTTAAATAATAGAACCTGAGATGAAACAAATCCTGCATCACTCAATAAAAGGGAAGAGAATTTGAGAGATTCAAGAAAGAGTATATACATATCCCATGATACCTATGACTACAGGGTATAACATGAAACTCTATAAAAAGAGAAGAACAGAACTTGTGACAAGACCTTGGACTTGGTGCCAGCATTGGGGATGTGACCAGTGTGTACAATGAGGACATACAGATACTGGTCACTGGGTTCGTTGTCAGCCAGGGGGATCACACCCACCTTCTCCACATCTCTTCGATCCTTGCAGAGAGAGAGACAATATAAACAATTCATATTGATTATATGGTATTCCTCTTTCTTAAAAGATTGGAATTTGTTATTACCAGTTATCCTCATTTGAAGAAAAAACGGGTTGTTATGAAGTAGTCATAGAAACCCTGGCAAGATTCACATTATCCTTGTATGCACCACCATATAATGTAACCCAAAAGACTCACCTTGATCCTAGCGTACACAAGGCCTATGAAGTACAAGGCAAGGGATATAATCAGCGTAAGATAGATGGTGAGGTTGTCCAAGAAGCCAGCATTAGCAAAGACATAGGAAAAGTCGATGGCATTGGGGGCAACAAAGAAACCGGAACCGAAGGAAGTGAGATGGTTGCAGGCACAAGTGGTTATGGTTGTATTGGCTCCCACAACCTGTAGGGATAAGGTTCATCATGGTTATCAAATATTAAAAAAATCTGGCACTAAATACTGTACAGTACTGTACTAAAGGGTGTTTCATGTCCTTACTTAAGTCCACATCATCACAATCATAAATACTGTATGATGATAGGGGAACACAAACTGGAAGAATATCTCTCTCAATAGTTAGTTGAAGAAAAGAACTTCAGTCACTATAATTTGCATTTAACAACTGAAAAATCAATTGGTGAAAATCTAATGTTTCTGGCAAACATGAAAATTGCATTCTATAGACTAAATAATATACTATAAGTCTTTTTTTCTAAGGAGATTTAAGCTATGTAGACTGACAAATTTGGAATAATTTACAGGATGAAGTTGTGTACAGTATGAAGCTAGTTCTCAAAATTATATAAGTAAGAACATACATCATGTAGACAAAAGAGACTTGCAGGATTATCCTATACTTTACTGTACTGCATGCATTATGCTTAATTATGCTTCAGTATGAATTAACAATGCCAAAGGTATTCTTTCCTATACAGTAGTAGGCCATATACAAAGACATTTTCCCAGTTAGGCTAGCAGACAAACAAAATTGTTATTCTTTGTGGATTATAATGTTCTGCCACATTCTGCAATTTAAAATTATCCGTATATTTAATTCTCTTCTTCAAAGATATATATTCTATAACATATTCAAACCTTCATTGCTTAAAATTCCACTCTTATCACTGTTATACAAGTGAGTGTCACCATTAAGTTTTGCCTATCCTATAATATTTAATAAATATGTAATAAAGAAATATATTTATTTTTCAGTCCACTCCTCAGAAGTTTACTTACTCTGCATCCCTCACTACTCCAGCTTAGCGTCTCCTTGTTGAAGAAAAGGCAGGAGGGCACAAAGGACGAGAAGGAGTAGCTCTCGTTGAAACCCGTGGCAAAGCTGTATATAAAGGTGCCGGGGGGAGGGTCCTCAAAGCAGGGATGCTCTTCTTGCTGGAGGGTGAATATGAAAGGGGTAACATGGAATATAAAATGTTTTAGTAAATTAGAGGGGAATGATTTCTGAGTCTGAGTCTGTGTGTTCTTATGTGTGGTACAATGTGAAAGAACTGGTAGCAACATAAAAAATTTGGACATCTTACTGCTGTACAACTCAAGCAGAATTATTTAAACTTCCATCTTATAGAGTTAACTCCATCAATCTCCTCTTTGTGGGCCCTACACAGGAATAGTCTTAATTAAGATTGACAATGACCATGTTCTAGTACAGTATGATGGTTACATGATATACTGTTCAATATTCACTTACCACAGCCTCAGTCATGTTGTAGTGTCCAATACCGATGGAATATGTCCCGGTGGCCTCCCCTATTGTCTCAGAGTCCAGAAATAGCTCATAGAATCCTGTGTCTGGTGAGGGGAGAGAAGAGAATACCATTAATAATTACTTTTGGTACCATGCGGAAAATAGACCATTACGTATGACAAACACGGCAGATGAGAAGAATGAACAAAGTTTAAGCATACAGAAGCTGGATATCAGTAAAGAAGGAAAAAAGATTATAGCACCGTATCAGGAGATAATCATGTGGAAAAAGAGGGTTAGTGGCTTCTTTGCTAACACAACTTGGGATGGCATTAACTTTAGTTCTGAGTACAAGTACAGGAATTTTTCTGGTACCTAATACAATAATCCCATTGATGATTGTTTTTAAACAGAATTACATCTACTCTTTCAGACTAACATATTTTAAGTCCATTAAGAGAAAGTCCATTGACAGAACAAGATATGTTGTGACTTCCTGTCCAGTTCCTGTCTGGTATTTTTCAAGTCAGGCAAGTTATGAATCAGCAAATTAGTAAATTCCTACAAGTTACTAGCATTCTTTTCAGCAATGCTTAATCAGTTTATTAGTGTCAATTATTAAAGAACTAGTAATAAAATAAGTTTGGAAAGCAATAGGAAGTACAGTACAAGATACAAACTTGGTTGAAAGAGCATAAAGGGATTAATACCGGAGAAAAAAATATTATTGAGAGAATTTTTGAAACGGTTCTACTGCATCTTCTGACCTCCAATTGAACTAAACTGAAAGTCTCCCACTATGTAGGCCTACTGTACTTACCAGGGTGATAGTTAAGTTCATTGAAATAGAGGAGATTTTCAGTGTGTTCAAGAGAACCATTGAGCTCCGAGGAAGACCAGGCCAGGACCCACTGGCTGGCATCACAAGGACTGACACTCCCAAGTTGGGTAGTGGCACTTCTACCTTGTGTATGCTCAGAGGCATTGTATTCGACACTCGTGGCTCTGGTGGAGAGGGAAATATGGTACTGTATAGTAAAGGTATTGCACAATATTCTGGATTTTATTTTACATTTGGCTTTGGTCCTAGGCTTCAAGCACGTGCAAAGGATCTATGCCTATCTCTCCGTCTCATTTTATCTAAGTACAGTAAGTCTATTTTTCTATTGGCTTAAATACTTATAAATTTGTCAGTTTACATTTAATTATCTCTTTCTTTACAAGCCTGCTGATTAATACTCGGAGCTTTGGCAGAAAAGTATGTTGTTTTTGTTGTTGTTGATATTATTTATCTATGTATCCTCCTACTTACTCAGTTTTATTCTATCTACATATCTGTACAGTACAGAGGAAAGATATAAAGTACCTGTACAGTATATTCATGCCCATAAAAGCAATACCAATATATCGGTTCAGTTATCCTTCCATCTGTCTATCTATCCCCAACCAATGAATCTTGCAGTGTGGTCCTCTCCCCTTGAAAAATGTAGGACTGATCAAATTGGATTTAAAATTGAAATGAACTTTTATACAGACATTTTAGAACAGCAATAATTTAAAATAAATTATTTAGGACAAAAAGGACTTATAATGAAGTCAGAACAGAATTTTTTTGAAAACAAAGTGTCAGACAGAAAGAAAATATAAAACAAGTGTAGAAAACTTTGAACCATAATACAGATGATGAAAACAACAGAAGTAATGTGAAACATAATTTACTGATTATCAAGATAACACTACTAGAAATGCAACAACTGGGCTTATCTGCCACCAGAAAAGGTATAAATGAGGGTTTGAAAACTCTACTCACCAACCACTTCCGGCTCTACACTCGAACCCTCGTCTCGGGGAATGTGTATGATGAAGTCTCTGGTAGCATTGTGAACAGGAAGGGGATGGGATGCAGCATCTACCAGACTAAGCTGCACTGTGGAAGAATCATCCCCCACCATAACCATGTACCTGGTTAGACCATTTAGCCATCTGTGGAAGATTTACTGAGGCAATATTAAAACTGTGGAAGTACAGTCCTATATTTAGTGTCTCAATAATATTCCTCCTGTACATCTCTTCTAGCTTGATTACCTAAACATAATGAAAGTGTAATGTAACACCTTTATGTGAATAATCAGCTGTTTCCTTTAACATAATACATTTATTAAATTGCCAAAGATTATTACAAACAAGGCCCCCAGTTTCAGTTACTGGTATTTTAGTGGCATTTCTTCGACAACAAAGCCTCACCTGGATCCCCACAGTGATGGACTTGTTGGTGAGGCAATCGTCAGGTTCGCTTACAATGGAGCAGTAGCTGGGGAACACATATGTTGCTCCACCCACACCCACCACACGACCATCCAACTCTCCAGCGTCAAAGAAACCTGATAGAGGGAAATGAACTTACGGTACTTAGTTGCCCTAGGGAGATCCTTTATGGGGTCTCTGCAGACTCCAAGAAGCTGGCAGCAGATAATGTTGATGCATGAAAACATATAATTAACTACCTCATGGAAATAGCAGAAGTAAGTTCCATTTATTCTTTTTCAGGATCACTACATACTTAAATCCTCACTCCCAGGTAACCATATTTTGCCACACCCTTTGTCTCAGTTTGTAAGCATAATATTACAGTTATTTTATAAGTATCTGTATTCTGTTGCAAACATTGATATTTAACAATAAATGGTCTAAACTCACTCTATATATCAGCCAAATATATACAATGTTTTGGGTTGTGGATAAATCCTTAATCATATTACAATTCAACTTACCAACAGCCATATTGACCTTTCCCCCAGCCTCCACTCTAGCTGGCTCCTCCCCCACCACAGCTGATGCCAGGAGGGACCCTTGTGCACTCCCCACCACACCCCAGCCTCCACTCTAGCTGGCTCCTCCCCCACCACAGCTGATGCCAGGAGGGACCCTTGTGCACTCCCCACCACACCCCAGCCTCCACTCTAGCTGGCTCCTCCCCCACCACAGCTGATGCCAGGAGGGACCCTTGTGCACCCAGTAGTGACTCCACCTGCACCAACACAACACATTACTTTATCATTTCTAATATTTAGGGTTAGATGGGAAAGGGTTTAGTTACTACATAACATCATTCACAGTTTCTAAATAAAATTCCAGTGGAGAGTAGCAACCTCAGTATATTCTATACAGTCAAAACATACAAAGTTCCAATAGGTAAATGTTTGATACCACATTAATATATAACCAACACTTACCTTCTTATTGGCATCTTCATCTTCCTCTGAAGGTAAGTACTCTTCCTCCACCTCTTCCTCTTCTTCATCTTCAGTTTGGTTCCAAATTGACCTCCGCAACCTTCTCCTTGCCATTGCTACCATTTTTTCCGCCCTCTTTTCACTGGTGCCATTTCCTTTCTTCACATTTTTATTTACACCCTATGGGAGAAGAGCTTTATGAAGAGGATAAAAAGATGATTCAATAAAGAGAATGTGAGAAAAGGAAGCAGATTCAAAGAAAGAGTAATAGAGGTTTGTAAGTACAAAGAAACCTGGACCTATTCTTCCACAGCCACATCCTGTGGGGAAGTTTCTACAGGATGCAAGGTATTATAAAAACAATATCTCATGTATTCATTCTCATAACATAGAAGATTTTCTGGCATACTGTTCCCAGGATACAGCAAAGTGTTAGTGATATTTGACTGTTTGTTGAAGAGTATCAAACTATCACATCATTATGAAAACAATCATAATTACTATTCCCTTCCTTTCATCCCAACCTCATCCAGAGGTGATGCCTCTACCGGTAATTTATGAGTTGGCATTCATGATCTACATAAAATTATGGTATATTTAAGTATTTTTGGTTCAATAACTTGAAAACTAGAGACAATATCATAGAACATTTTAACTTTAGAATTCCTTTCATTATTATATGAAGTGAGGATAGTTCTTGGGACATTACGTATATGACACAATAAATAAACCTTTTAATACTTCTCTAAGGTAACAGTTGCTATATTTTTTCTCCAACAATTATCTGCCCTACAATGCATGATACAGTTTTGAGCAAGTGTACCGTAAGGAGACTAGCAGTGGTAGCCAGAGCCCCAGCAGCAAAGTCCTTCTGTTGAGCCAGAGGGGCAGTGCTGTCTTCAAGGCTGCCACAGCACCTTCCTGGCTCTCCTTAGGTAATGGGTCAGCGATGGAGCCCAGGATGTTGTTCACCTGCATCAAGGAAAGATTTCTTGAGCAGGTAATATGGTAACTTGATGTGGAAGGAATGAAGAGATAACTAGTCTTACTATTGTATGTATGTTCTTATTAAAACATAAACAGACATAGTACAGTATCTTCCTCCTGCAATATTTTCTTATCACAATAGAGTGTGGTCATACTATATCCCTTCCTCCTTATATACAGTAATACTGTTCCCATATTATCAAGAGTTGAGTGTCACCTATTTTCTTCTTCTGTCTTAAGGATCCACAATGGAATTAATGGAGTATGTACCTATAATCAATGATACATTTTATGATCTTCCTATACCAGATTAAATAGTGATTACTATACTGTACCTGTAGGACTTCATCCATGGAGGTGATAGAGAACTTGTCCACAGAACTGAGCATGTCCTTGTTCTTTTCCTGGGTTGCTGATGATTCATCTTCTTCCTCCTCATCATTTGCTTTGTTATCTGATATGAAGAGAGGACTTCAGTTACTAAATCTCCATTGGTGGAAATTCTATTCAGTAATTATCTAATACCAAAATATTAACAAAAACACTGTAATGTCAATTACAAGTACAGTATTATAATAATTATTATACTGTAGTACCGGTAATCAGTTGTAGTATTAGTGCGTTGTGTAGTAAAGGACAAGATATTTGGGAGGGTGAAAGGTTTGGATCAAAATGGTGCATGGTAGAAATCACAAGGAGGAGATGCACACATAAGTTAGGGGAAAATTTGGGTCGGTGGAGCAACTTTGTTGTGGAGGGTAGTGCATAGTTTCCTGTCATTATATATGGTATGGAAGTGTGAATGAATGTGTGCAAATGGGAGAGTGACTGATATAAAGAGAGAGTGGACACATTCTCTGGTGCTCTTGCTTGAGGGAGGGAGCTCTCAAGAGTGGTCGTTTTTAGTTGATTTTGTCTTTTATATTCATAACTATTATTCCAGATATCCAGGGTCTTTTCTTACTTCCTTTCCCTCTTTTGTCTAACCTTCAGAATTTTCAGCTTCCGAGGGCAGAGTGATGCCCATGAGTGACTTCTCAGCAACATATCCACACGGGTCTGATCCGTGAGAGAAACGTGAGGGGGAGGGGAGGGCTGGACCAAGTAAGGAGGGAGTGTTGGAACAGGGAAGACTGGAGACTTTTCTGCCGTGGCCACCCCCTTCGGGTGAGTTCCCGGAGGGAACGAGGCGTCAGAGCTATAGATAGATAGATAGATAGTCTGATCCCTTGCACTTACTGCCTTCAATAGTGTTTTCCTGTAAGAGAATGATTGTGTACATTATAAATAAACATAGGAGAATTTCAATATGGAAAGAGTAAGGGGTTAGGAAGGGATAAACATGGAGTGGAGTTCTATACATAATAGATTTTAGTTCATCCAAGACAACTAGAAAGTGATATTTAGGTTATTTTTCAAATGGAACAGAATAATGTCTCATTTGTTCATGTTCTGTAATGTTTTGTTCATTAATGTGATAAACTACTGAATATGAAATTAACTTTCAACTATGAATCTCCAAATTCTTGCAGAGTGTCTGTAGTATGATGATTAATGTGAAGGCATAATATTCAAAATATTTACATCTAAAACACTGATTACATGACACATAATACAGTATGAGGAATGATATGATAACTAAATTGTTCCATAGACTGTGTTCAGACATGTATTGCCTGATAATTGTCACTGTGTCCCTCCAATTTGAGAAGGGCTTGGCTTTACTTACCACTCAATCTGTATGAGTATAAAACCTTTGACATGGTTACAGTTGGCTCCACATTCTCATTACTTAATGTGAATGATTTTATTTGGATTTGTGTCACCATTTTTACCCACGAATGATCCTGCAAGTCAACTATTAGTTAGATGTTTGAGAAATGGAGTACATCAATATTATTATAAATCTGGAACACTAACCTGGTTTGATATTCTTTGAAGAGTTCCTGTGAGGGAAGAAGAGGAATGACAACAGCAGTCATGTACAAAGTTTCTGCTCCCAGCTGATCTGATACACCTGCCCACAGTGTTAGGTTGGCATAGGGCAATATCACCTTGGAACTGAATGTTAGAGTTACTTTTTCTCCTCGTTCAGTGGTGGCTGCAAGCAAGGACACAGTGTTTATCTTGATTGTTGCAAACATTGCTGCTACTACATACACATGCATGTACGTATGTATAAATGTAAATTACCAATATAAACAGACTTGAAGCATCAAAGCTAATGATGAGAACCAACATTAACACACAGACATAAACTAGAAAACAGATATAAAACAATTAGTGCATCATATATTTTGACAATAACTTACTGGTGAAAGAAAGGGATGGAGAAGAAGACTGATAACAAAATGGCAACAAAATTGAGAATAAAGAAGATTAAGTTAATCATTTGCTGATAAATGAAAAAAACATTAAAAATAATGTATTCCCTTACCAAAAAAGGAATACTTGGGTATTTCAAAACCCTCAGTAAGTGCAGTGACAATGAGGGTGGGTGGCTCTTCCCTTCCTACTCTCACCTCCACCTCAAAACTCCCCTCTTCCTCTTCATCCTCCTCTTCATCCTTGTGTATGTCTTGCATCACCTCAGCAGTGCAGGTTCCTCCAACTGGTGCCTCATTGATCCTTATCCGCTGAAGAGCCAACCCTGTATCATAGAAAGTTGGTTTGATACACTCATCCTAACATGAAATAATATGAAATTGGAGCAAAGTATTATCAAGAGCAAATAATTTCTGATTTATGCAACCAAGGGCAAGTTTGTGAAAGTCATAGTAGTGAATTATGATAAAGAGATACATATATACATATTATTCATGTGAGGCACCAATTATGAAATACTGGTTTTATCATCAACTTTATCACCAACATTTCTTTCTCTCCTTCATCACTCATCCTCTGTCCTATCTGAGTTATTGTATACTCACCCTCAGATGTTTCTCCGGGCCGTGTGGCTGTCACTTGGACATCAAATGTACGGAACTGAGAGCCAAACTTGACCCAGAAATCATCCAGGAGAGCCAACTTCCGTTGATTCAATCCTGGCAAATGTGAAAAATACAACAGTTAATTTTATCTTTCTTACTAATGAAAGAAAGGGATGGAGAGGAAGACTGATGGACAGTTCCTTCATACTCAAATTTTTTTACTACAGTACTTTAATCAACTTACCTCTACTCTATTCTTTAAAATTACTATCTCCTCTTCTTCAATGACACACAACTTCATCTTTCCTCTCCTCACATTATTTTTGGTGCTTCTTTCTCTCACAACCTCTCCTGGAGTGATCACATTGCTTCTCTAGCTAAAACTGCCTCAAAGGTGTTTGGTGTGCTGCACAATTTCCATGAATTTTGTAAATCCACACAGCTGCTGTCTTTGTAAAGGGGTCTCATCCAACCAGTATGGAGTACAGTACAGCTTTGATATATGGGAGTATCAAATCCCTTTTGTCTCATTAATTCTCCCCATCATACTGACACTTCACCACAAAGTTGCACAATTCTCTCTCTCTTCTATCATTTTTACTGGACATTCTAAATTCATTCAAGTACACAACTGGTTATACCTAACTCTGAAATACTCTCCCTTCATCCATCTTTCCTCAACAATATGAGTTGTCCTCCTTCAAATGTAATGTGTATTGGCATTTTAAAAGAACTATTGTTTGATGACTTTAGACCTCCCTCACTCTATTTTAACTTTGGAAGTAAGAACATTAGGTGAGCTCCTTTCCTTTATTCCTCACCTTTCTCAGTAAAGCACTGTAGAGACAAAAAAATGCACTTTACACACCTATAGCCACATCCATCACATCAAGGGGCTGAATCAGGGACCCGGCCACACCTGCCACATTCAAAGGTACCTTCCCACAGCCATCCTCTCCCACAGCTTCTTCTCCAGCCTAAAGCAAAGAAGGGAGATCAAGAAGATATTTTTTAAATAGAAAATTGCAACATCCAGTAAGACTATTATGGAGGTCATATTAGGATTCAAAACTGAAAGCTAGAATAATAATTGATGCCACAATTATATCACTCATAAACAGATGCCGAGATAAAAGAGGGGTCCTACAATCCATAACATTTATGCAACCCTCCATCACCACACAAATTTTCTTCTAATCAAATCTGACACACAGGCCTCTCACAATCACAATCACACATGTCTCCCTCTCATTTTCACCATGCACTCCCCCCTCCCAAATCATTCGTACGGCTCTTCCACCACCTCCACCACACAGTCCTCCTTCTCACCTCCACAACACAGCCACTCTCCAGAATCAGCTTTTGTGGATTGACAAGCTGAGCGCCTTCCACCTGCCGACAGATCCAAGGGGGTGAGCAGGCTGACGTCAGGGTTGGTGGGTCACCCTCCACCACCTCCACTTCCACTCCTGTCCCACTAGTACGCCCGTCCTTGCTCCTTGTCTAGAGGAGTGACAAAAGAAGTTGTGTAATGCTAAAACTAGAGTATTTAATTAACTGATTTTATCTTTCCTCTGTATGTTTTTAATTATCAACTTAGCTTCCCAAAACTGGTTAAGTTAAGGCAAATTAGTATTTCATTCCTCTCCATCATTATGTCAACTATAGCCCCCTTCTTTTGAAATTCAGTAAATTATTGTACAGTATTTTTTCCTTACATATTACATAGGGGACTATTCTAATCCATGAAGTATTATAATAAAAGATAGACACTTTGCTATTGTGTTGTTTAACAGCTAACATTTTATACATAACCCGTGGTGAAAATACCCTGACCTTCTTATACTCCTTCTTTAGCAAATGCTTCATGCACATAGAAAATATTCAACTACCCTTCATTGCATCCAATACTCATCTCTACACACTGTAAATGAGGCTATAAAAACAAAGCTTGTGAACAAATTCAAGTAAGAGGCAACCATGAGCCTAGGTGTTTAAGTATAGGGAGCATATGTGTGTGTTAGCCAGAGCCTACAGTTGAGTAAATAAAGTAAATTAACTAGGCTGAATAGGTTAATGCCATTTCTGAAATTTAGAATAAATAAAGGTATAAATATAACTATGACATTTGACACTTTAAATTACATACCCATACCGTATTACTAATGATGTAAGGTTTTAAAAACAATTACTTACAGCAACTTCAATCTTGTATGTAATGTAAGGAGTCCTGAAGAGGTTGACACTAATGCTGAAGTTAGGGCTAGCATTAGACATCATGCCTGGTCCCTGTCCCCAACACCCTCCTCCCTCGTGTCCCTGCCCAGTGCCATACTCCTCCCTACTGGTTGGTGGATCTGAGGTGACCTTCTCACCCTCTGATGGCAGCTCCTCCCCCTCTTCTCGGCATTGCCAGGTGAAGGACACCAGCTGCACAAGGAAGGGATACATTAAATGAATGATCAATTAAAAAACAAAACAAAAAACACTAATACCTGCAGTGGAACAACAAGCATGATCATATAAGGATTTGACCAACAGTAGTGCCAATTAACCAAGGTAAGTATTTAGCACAAATGGAGGTCAAAGATATGCAATTTGTAATGACATACCGGTACCTTAAGACATATTGTGAGTATAAAGCAGCATTATAATTGTCAGCCCAAGTTCTTTAGTTATGTAAAGAAAACTTTGTGACCCATTCAATATATCAAAATCAGCTGGAAATTACTTTAACAGATAAAATACAGTAGTACAATGCAGTACTACAAAATTAATAAAACTGGTAATGGTTTGTTAACATACTAGATAAATCTTAATTGTTTTTAATAAAATTTCATAGTATTCTTAGACATCAACTTGAAAATGATATATGTACTATATAATATAGACAAGCATGTTAATTTAGAAAAAAAAAACTTTAAAATACTGTATTAACACTCAATAATACATTTACTACTCCTACAGCTGACAGCATAAATTCGCGTCCATCTCGTGTACTTAATAGTGCTAATATGACCAGATAGTTGCATTCTGAACTAACAACATGTGTGATTTATCATATGTGAAGTATATGTCATCTCTACATTCAAATTGTGTTACAACATCAATACAGCTCATACATACTGTAGGTGTAAATGAAGTGAACTTATGCTGCCGACTGTACATACCATTCAGAGTTTTTCAAAATCTGAATGGCAATGTTTCATAGGTGAAGGCCAAAATTCCATTACAACAATTAACATCAACAAAGCTGACAAGACTCACAGGGATTTCTGGGTAGTCGGGATCAAAAGAAAAGTGGCCAGGGTTGAGGTTGAGAGTCTGTAGGCCTACCCCGACGTATCCTGGGAGCTCCCCCCTTCACTGCTACCACCACAAGATCACTTTTTCCCACATTTACCCCCGATTCACCAGTTATGGTTTCCCAAACCAACACTCCATCCTCATCTGTGAAAAGTGAATATGAAAAGGAAATCCATCTAGTGAGGTAGTATGCTTGATAGTACAGGTATGCCATAAACTCTGATAGTTAAACATCATTAAATATCCTACTTCCATTAGATTTACTATTACCAGTAATATCACAGAAACTTATTGATTATTGATACTACATGACCATGAAGCCATTACAGTATTAATTTCAACTCGGAGATATGTTTTGTTCTTAGTTTGAATGGGAAGCACAAACTTATTGCAGTATCCTGAATAACAATTCAGCTTCCTTTATGCAAAAGAGAGTGGAAGATTTACAGCTTTATGTACAGGTGAATACACATAAATGAGAGACAGATGTAATCAACACTTCCCTAAGAGTTAGGAGCCATGTTTCAACAAATCATTGCAAATCAATGACATTTGGTTATAAAAAGTTATAGCTTCAGAAAATCAGAAGTGATTACTCATGTAACACTACCTGTGAGTAATACTACTCTGTATTATCGTTAATATTTTAACATCAAGTGTCGAATAATATAATTGCTGGAATATGTTTTTTAATGCAAGAAAACTAAATAGTTTATGGTAAGTGAACATGAACAAAATAATTTTTAACTATCTTTTAATATATTTAATGACAATCAAGTGATGTCAATCAAAATGTCAAAATTGGAAGTCTCACTTGTCATAGATACATTGTAGATGACTGTCACACTATACAGTCCATAGTGGAGTGTGCGTGGAGGCAGGTACAGCGTTCCTTTAGTTGTGTCCACAGTCTCTGGCAGCTTCACCACCTCAGTATCATTGATATTGAAGGAATATACAGTACAAGTTCAGCTGAATATTTAGTTATCAAACAGCCAGTCATATAGACACACCCACCACTCCTGACACACCCACCACTCCTCATCACTGGAAGAGAGTTGCCGAGGAATTCAACATGGTGGAATTTTCCTAATTGTCTCGGTAGGTTTGATTATAAATGTTCAAATTCATTGTAATATTCCTTCTCTTTTAGCTGGCTTTTTTTTTCTGTAATTCAGAGATTTCCATTACTAGTGATGATGAAAGAGTAATTCTTTGAGTAAGTAATGTAGTTTATGTCTAGTAACAATCTTTTATCAAACCATCTGCTGTGTAATAAACCCATTAAGAAATGTAAGTAAACCAATTTAGGTTCTTAAATATAGGAGAATTTTATGCCACCATTAAACTTCTTATAGTTCACTCAATCACTTTCAATTCCCATACCAATTTTCTCTATTTATGTCCTATTCTTTTAAATTATTATTTTAATACTTGTGCTGCTCTATGTGTGACCAGCCTCTAAAACAGTTCAAACCTATTGTACACCTTGGAATAATCATTGATTTTTACCCTGCTTCCCTTACCAATTGTGCCCTTTTCTCAAAGCATTATCTGTAACCAGAGTTAACTTGTGAATGGTACTAGTGCTAAGCTAAACAACTAATAGTTACTTTCTTAAACCCAGGTGTAATAGATGGCAAACACATCATGATTCAAAAGTCAGCCTTAACGGGATATACCTAATGGAAATGTGGGAAAATGGGGCGATACAGGTTGGTGACTCGCCCGATCCAGAGCAGAGACCTTGCCGCAACAGGAGGAGGCCTGGGTGGTTAGCAGATTTTGTTGTGGAGGATGAAGACTGAATTTAGTTTGTAAAATGTTAGGGTGCCATTCCATTATTATTTCTCATGTTTTTTTTTTTTTTATATTGTGAATCTTTAACCAAGTTTGTGCATAGTCAGTCGGGTCGACTGCTTTGAGGGGAGGGGGTAGTGTTACGATTTAGGTTTAATTTGGGTAAATTTAGGCATGCATGGATAAAGAGTTGGTCAGGAGGAGAAAGGGGTTGGCAACACTGGTGAGAAGACGGGGGACTTTTGGTGTGTGTGTTTGTGCCTGGAACTTTGATATATGTGTGCCAGATTTGTGAGTGTTGTGAGGGAATATAACCTGTTTAGGGAGGTGCCTGTTAGCCTAACTGTAGACTGGCAACCCTTGTAAGGTGAGATTAGTGAGAAAAATAAACTTATGTGAAACTACCCCAGTGTGTTGTTGTTGTTGTTGTCCCTTCCCCCACCTCTTACACCTCGCCTATATACTCCGGCACGCTGAACTCCTAGTTTGTATAAGTCCTGCTGGTACCCAAGTGGTCCTGGGGTGAGTGGGCAGTGTAACAATTATAAACATAATAATTATTTGAAAATCCCAAAAAAAAAGCCTAAAATTGATTTTAATGCTGAAAACAAACGTGAATTTAATTACAAACACCAATACACACAAACAAACACACTCACCGCGCTCAGTTCCTGTTTGTTGAATCCATACGGGAGGAGATACAAACGGATGGGGCTGAGCAGCATCAAAACAAACAGGAAACACAGGGCGACTGGTGATTGTTTCACGACCCAAAGTATTATCAACATTATCAGTTGGATTCCCGTGAAGCTGTGCATTTTCCAAGTTCGCACCTGAAAAATTGGAAAAAAAATAAAGATTGTGTATGTCAAAAAAAAAAAAAACATTGTTTGAATGTATATATAGAAATTTGTTTTGTGATGTGTAGTTTCATATAAACCCATAAATTTGATATACATTTTTTATTTTCTGTGTATATAATATATACTGTATATAAATTTTTGTGTTTGAATGTATATATAGAAATTTGTTTTGTGATGTGTACAATCATATAAACCTATGAATTTGTTATATATTTTTTATTTTCTGTGTGTGTGTATGTATGTGTGAGCAAAATAATGTTTTTTGCTTTCAAAAGTATATATAGAAATCTTTTTGGTAACCTATAGAATCATATAAACATATAAATATTATACACATTTTTAATTTTCTGTGTGTGTGTGTGTGTATGTATGTATATGTGCACAAAAAAAAAATGTGTTTGAAAGTATATATAGAAATGTGTTTCGTGATGTGTACATACATATAAACATATAAATATTATAAACATTTTTTAAAATTGACTCACCTTTTTTACATAGTGAACATTGGGGTGATGTTTAACAGGCATCAGTACCAGTATAAACCTCTCCAGGAATTGTATACCAGCGGTGGATGATACACCCATATACAGGAATATACCATACAAGGTTGTGTTTGGATTTTAATTTTTTTTGTCTTTGAATGTATATATAGAAATTTGTTTTATGACCTATACAATCATATAAACCTATAAATTTGACATAAATTTTTAATTTCCTGTCTGTGTGTGTGTATGTATGTGTGTGCCAAAAAAAAAAAAATGTCTTTGAATGTATATATAGAAATGTGTTTCGTGATGTGTACATTCATATAAACATATAAATATTATATAAAAAAAAAAAATTGACTCACCTTTTTTACATAGGGAACATTGGGGTGATGTTTAACAGGCATCAGTACCAGTATAAACCTCTCCAGGAATTGTATACCAGCGGTGGATGATACACCCATATACAGGAATATACCCTATAATACAGCCTTGGGGACCAGGTTTAATACAGACCCTAATAATACACTCAGTATGGACACCACGATGCCACTCAGACGCTGTTCTGATGGGAAAAAACGGAAAAAAAACGGCGTTTAGAAAAAAAACGGGAAAAAAACACCGATTTATTAGAAAAAAACTGAGAAAACACCGATTTGAAATTAATGTTTAACAAAAAAATGGAAAAAACGGTGATTTGTTAGAGAATTTAGGGAAAAAAACATTGATAAATTTTAAATATGTTAAAAAAAAAACACCGATTTATTAGAATATGTAGATTTATTAGAAAATTTAGGAAAAACACCGATTAGAAAATAATGTATTTGAAAAAACACCATTAATTAAATACTGTATGTAAATACGTAGGTAAAAAACACCGATTTGTTAGAAAATTTAGGAAAGAAATACTGATAAATTTAAAATATGTAGATAAAAACACTGATATTAATTAAAAACGGAAAAAAAAAATGATTTATTAGAAAATTTGGGAAAAACGGTGATTTATTAGAGAATTTAGAATAAAAATATATTAATATTTATATAATGTAAAAAACATATAACCATACACACATACATACAGATACAGACATACATACATATATACATACAGATACAGATACACACAGAGATACATGCATATGTATATATACATATATATATACATACATATAGATACACACAGATACATACAGTATATACATTTATAAACATATATATGTATATAGATACATATATTTATATATGTACTGTGTATATATAGAAATATATACATATGTATTATATATATATATACATATGTATTATATATATATATATATATATATATATATATATATATATATATATATATATATATATATATATATATATATATATATATATATATATATATATATATATATATATATACACAGTGAAAAAAAAAAAAAAAAAAAAAAAAAAAAAAAACACGTAGAATTTGCTCACCTTTGACCCCTTCTATCTTTTGACTCTCCCCGGGTGCCTGTGTGGAACTCATGACGGTGAGTGCCGACGTGTGTGAGACCGTCCTGACACACGCAGGTCCCATAAACGGAGCACCAAACACACCACACACACACACACCAAGTTAATAAAACACCACAATACAATGTCAAAGTGGAAACCTGAACCCTTGGTCATATTACGCTCAGGTTTACTTAATATTAAACTGTAATAAAGAAAAGAAAGAGATTATTATTATTTTATTTTATATTTTATTATTTATTTTTGTTTGTTTGTGTGTATGTGTGTGTTTTTATTCATATTACGCTCAGGTTTACTTAATATTAAACTGTAAGGAAAAGAGATAGATTATTATTAGTATTAGTATTATTATTATTATTATTATTATTATATATTTTATTTTATATTCTGTATGTCTGTACTGTATGTATGTGTGTCACACATACATACAGTACATAGACAGAGTCTGTATGTATGTGTATTTTATTTTATATTCTGTATGTCTGTACTGTATGTATGTGTGTCACACATACATACAGTACATAGACAGAGTCTGTATGTATGTGTGTGTGTACACACATACATACAGTACAGACAAAGTCAGTATATACACATGTTAATATATCATTATGTCACTTTGTAAATTAATAAATAAAAAGAGAGAAAAAAGATTGTCTGTCTGTGTGTAACACACAGACAGACACAGCAACAAACAGTGTGTGTGTATAAGTGTTTATATATCAATATATATCAATATAAACACACAGTCAAACAAAAAGAGTGTGTGTATGTGTTTAAGACACACACACACAGAGTATATATATATATAATACAGTATACAATAATAATGTATTAACATATAATAATAATAATGTATAGTAATACTTACTGACATATATTTTCTTCTAAAGAACAGAAAGAGTGACAACAAAGTAACCATGCATGTGCGTTTTTTTGCAATTACAAGCGCGTGTGTGTACGTATAGCTCTGAAACTCGGCGTGTACATGCGCGTGTGTATGACAAACAAACGGTAAAAACGTGAATACTTACTGACAAATATTTTCTTCTAAAAACACCAAAAAGAATAGTAAGAGGGAAGCCGGAGCCGCCATGAACATACACCACACCGGCAACGGCTTACTCACACCAAACGGATTAATACACCAGCCACGTATGGACGGATCAGAGGGACGTATACCCTGAGGCATCACCAGTTTGTCTGTATGTGTGTCATGGAGGAGATAGTCTAATAAAACCATTAATATTATACTGATGGGAACGCCAAAGTCGCCCAAGGCACGACCAACCTAAAATAGAAAAGAAATAAATAAAGAATTAATTAATAATAATAATAATAATAAATAATATATATAATAATTAATTAATATATATTTATAATAATTAATAATAGTAATAATAATATATATAATAATTAATAATATACAATATACAATAATTAATAATAAATAATAATTAATAATAAATAATAATTAATAATAATTAATATTTATAATAATATATATATATGTATTAATAATGATAATAGTAGTAATATTTATAATAATAATTGTAATAATAATAGTATATATATATTATATATATATATATATACTGTATATAATTATATTTAATAGTAATAATAATAATGATATTAATAATATTAATATACTAATAATATATATATAATAGCAATTGATTATTATCAATAATATAGATAATATATATATAAAAAAAAAAAAAAAAAAAAAAACACTCCCGCTTCGTCCTAGAAACTTTGAATTCCTGAAGTGTTTTAATTTGAAGGCAATTATAAACGTTCCAAACATGAGTATCATGGAGAGTAAAGCGGTGTTTGGTTGTGGCAGCGTCTCCAGTCCATACGGGGCCGTGGTGGTGGTGGTGTTTGTTGGTGTGCCGTTTGTTTGTGCGTTTTCTTCGGTCCTGTATAGGGAAATAATAATAATAATAATAATAATAATATTTATATTTATATATTTATAATAATAATAATAATAATTGTAATAATAATAATAATAATAATATTAATAATAATTTTAATAATAATAATAATATTTATATATTTATAATAATAGTATTTTTTTTTTTTTCTAAGTTAATATTTAATAAGTTAATTTTATTTTTAAATTCAAAATAATAATAATAATAATATATACATTTATAATACTAATAATAATAATAATAATATGAATAAATATTTTAATATATATAGTAATAATAATAATAATAATAATAATATAGATACAGTATATATTTGAGAGAGAGAGGGAGAGAGAAAGAGAGAGAGAGAGAAAGAGTGTGAGAGAGAGAGAGAGAGAAAGAGTGTGAGAGAGAGAGAGAGAGAGAAAGAGTGTGTGTGTGAGAGAGAGAGAGAGAGAGAGAGAGAGAGAGAGAGAGAGAGAGAGAGAGAGAGAGAGAGAGAGAGAGAGAGATAATAATAATAATAATAATACATACATATCCATATCCATAGTATTTGCCATGGTAGTAGTCATGAACTCCATAGTATCCATGGTAGTAGTATTAGTAGTAGTAGTATTTATATCTGCTAATACTGGCCTGTAATAATAATAATAATATTTATAATAATAATAATAATATATATGGTAATATTAATAGTAATGATAATAATTGTATTTATATTAATATTTATAATAGTAATTGTAATAATAGTATTTATAATAATAATAATAATAGTAATAATAATAATATTTATATTTATAATAATAATAATAATAGTATTTATATTAATAATAGTAGTAGTAATAATATTAATAGTAATAATTGTATTTATATTAATAATAATAATAATAATAATTGCATTTATATTAATATTTATAATAGTAATAGTAATAATAATAATGTAACAAAAGGATATATACAGTATGTATGTATGTATGTGTATGTATGTAGGTATATATATATATATATATATATATATATATATATATATATATATATATATATATATATATATATATATATATATATATATATATATATATATATATATATATATATATATATGTATGTATGTACATATATATAAATACAGTATGTATGTATGTAAGTACTGTACAGTATATATGTATATGTGTGTAAAAACAATAGAGAGACAGAGAGAGTGACACAATTACAGCTATTCTACTGTAATTATGTCTCTCTCTTTCTCTTTTATATATATTATAAATAAATATAGATATATATTTTTGTGTATATAATAATAATAACAATAATAATAATGATAGATAGATATTTTAGAGAGAGAGTGTATGTGTGTGTGTGTGTGTGTGTGTGTTTGTGTGTGTGTGTGTGTGTGTGTGTGTGTGTGTGTGTGTGTGTGTGTGTGTGTGTAATAATAATAATACTTACATTATTACATATTCACTAATTAATGGATGTGTTTGGAAAATCGCAATCAATTTTACAAACGACTCGTATATGAAAATCAAACACACAAGCGTCGAAAAAATCTCTTCGGTAAAACGTGTGAATTTCTTGACGATGGCGACGGCCTCAAACGCGGCCACCAGCAATCCAAACACCGTCATCCAAACACCGATCCAAACGCGCAGGCTCAGGAAGTCCAGCTCGTAGGTTTTGGCGAACTGTGAAAACGGGGAAAACAAACACGTGTTAAAAAACAAACACGTGTTTGTTAAAACAAACGGGAAAAAAACACATGTGATTTAAAAATGTATAAAAAAAACATATGTGATTTAAATATTTGTATAAAAAAACACGTGATTTTAAAATATTTGTAAATAAAACGTGCGTGTTAAAAACAAATGTGGGAAAAAAACATATGATTTAAAAATATGTAAAATAAAAAATACATGATTTTAAAAATATTTGTAAATAAAACATGTGAATTAAAACATAAACGTGAAAAAAAAACGTGATTTAAACGTATGAAAAAAACATGTATCAAATATGTAAATTAAACACGCGTTAAAAACAAACATAGAAAAAACGTGATTTAAATGTATGAAAAAAATGTGTGATTTAAAAATATTTGTATAAAAAACAAACATAGAAAAAAAATTAAAACACATGATTTAAAAATATGTAAAATAAAAAACATGTGATTTAAAAATATAAAAAAAAACATGGCATTTTTAAACATGAAAAAAAACCACGTTATTTAAAATGTAAAACAAACGTGTGAATTAAAAACATGTAAATTTAAATTAAATATATGTATTATAAAAACACACACACACACACATATACATACAGAAAAACATACATACACACACACACACACACACACGTAATATATAAAAAAAAACATACACACGCAGAATCATACTTAAACACACACACACACAAATGTAAAAAAACTACACACACACACACACATAAAAAACACACACACAGTCAGGGTAAAACACACAAATACACATACACACACACACAAACATAAAAAAACACACACAAACACATAAACTTACGTGATATAGTGATACACATACATAGATACATACAGAGACATACATACATACACACACACAGATACACACACAGACAAAAAAAAAAAAAAAAAAAAAAAAAAAAAAAAAAAAAAAAAAAAAAAAAAAAAAAAACAAATTAAAAAAAAAAAAAAAAAAAAACACTCACGTGATACAATGACATGTGGAATATCATGAGAGGTCCTGTGGCTCCGACAATGAGTAAGAGCTGACAAGCGAATAGTGCAAATAGTAGACCATTCACACAGGATATTAACAGTGTCTCCCCTACGCCTATCAGGTTGTCCATCTGGTCTCCTGTAATGACACACATATAGTCGGGTGAAAATAATAGGTAAAATCTGTTTGTGTGTGTGTCGGAGAAATTTTTGATATTTTTTTTTTTTTTTTTTTTTAGTTTTTAATTTTTTGACACACATACAGGGGTGATTACAATAGTCTAAATACATACATATGTGCGTAATTTATCCCTCTATCATACACACACACAGTCATCAGAGTGGGGTGAAAGCAATAGGTAAAATTTGTGTATATCCAAGAAATTTTTGATAGATTTTGATATTTTTTCTCTCAGACCTTGGTAGAAAATGAGTTTTATACACACATACAGGGGTGTTTACAATATCCTATATACATACATATATGCGCAATTTATCCCTCTATCTTACACACACACAGTCATATAGTGGGGTGAAAGCAATACCCTAGATATATCTACATGTGCATAAATTTATGTGCTAAAAACAACTTCTAAGATTTTTTTTTTTTCGCAAGGCTTCGTGTGTGTGTACCGTGAAACACACACACACACGCTTGGTCTCAAAAAATAGCCAATAAAATTCTCTATCTTACTATACCTGCCAAATACACACAGACTAAAACACACACACACAAACACAGATAAACTAAAAGCAGGTACTATGAAAAATACCAAAAAAACACCAAATTTTTTTACTTTAAAAGCTCCGTGTGCGCGTACCGTGAAACACACAAACACGCGCTCGGTCCAAAAAATAGCCAATAAAATTCTCTATCTTACCATACATACCAAACACACACAGACTCAAACAAACACACACAATAATAGTAGTAATAATAATAATAATAGTAGTAATAATAATAATAATAGTAGTAATAATAATAATAATAGTAGTAATAATAATAATAATAGTAGTAATAATAATAATAATAGTAGTAATAATAATAATAATAGTAGTAATAATAATAATAATAGTAGTAATAATAATAATAGTAGTAATAATAATAATAATAGTAGTAATAATAATAATAATAGTAGTAATAATAATAATAATGGTTATATTTACTGAATGTGTGTGTGTGTGTGTGTAATAGGTATGTATGTATGTATACGTGTGTGTGAAGAGCCTACCTGTTGATTACCTATGTGTATATGTATATGTATATATGTATATGTATGTGTGTATATATAAACTTTAATAAACTCACCATCTTCCTCAAATTCTCTGAAAAATAAATAAAATAAACCATATTTCAATAAACAAACATATAAACATACATATTATTTACGGTATTATCAGGTATACATATAATAATTAAGGTAATATTTATATAGAAGTTAAATAAAGTACTAATTTAATAATAAACATGAATTAATCAGCAATGCTATTTAATATCGTAATATTTCAATAACTATACAATAATAAATTACTAATTCATTATATAATAATAATAATAATATTCTCAAGATGTCTATAGCGTTAGAAATATTGTTCATTATTCATAAAGTGTCAAAAAATGGACGCAAAAAATAGGATTAAAATTTCTCACCTCC
This sequence comes from Petrolisthes manimaculis, assembly GCA_034508575.1. Taxonomy (NCBI): domain Eukaryota; kingdom Metazoa; phylum Arthropoda; class Malacostraca; order Decapoda; family Porcellanidae; genus Petrolisthes; species Petrolisthes manimaculis. The sequence goes on from JAWZYT010004153.1 coordinate 61,918, forward strand.
AATATTTTGTTTTGTCAGCAAAGTGTTGCCAGATGCAGTGTTGCCAGATCCCCTTGACCACAAACCCCAACAACAACAACAATATCAGAATTTACCTTATTTATTACCTCAATCATTTTTTCTGATTACTCTTGAAAATAATAATGGACGTTTATTTTGGTATTTTTACATCTACTATCTTTATATAATTTCTCAGACATGTGCTCTTCAAAATTCATTTAAAACAGATACATTTTCCTGCCTTTGTTGGTAACACTGGTGAAGTATAGACGCCGTAATGTTATTGTTGGCAAAGTATAAGTACCGGAATTCTGTGGTATCGGAATTTTTATACTTACCTTAAAAACAAAATAACATCGTTTATAAAGGATTAAATCCCTTATAATCCTATTAATAAGTATATTATAAAATGTGTTCATTAAAATAATGCAGTAATGATAGGTAGAAGCGAAATAATAATTATATAATAATAATAATAATAATGTGTTAGTAAATTATATTCCTTTCAATGCCTTCCATTTTTTTTCCATTTTATTTTGTAATGGGATTATTGATTATCTACAAAGAGGTAAATAATTTAATT